>JAVTVY010017697.1:0-62380 GCA_036873755.1 Hanleya hanleyi
AAGAAATATTTGTCTTTACTGATTTACCGGATCTAGTGAATACCATAACCTTTGTTTTGTCAATATTAAGATTTAAATTCCGCATGGTACAATATTCCCCTAATTTATTCATAGAATTGTGCAAGCCCTCCTTTGACTCGGATAATAACACCAAGTCATCGGCATATAGAAGGCTATTTATTTTACTTGTTTTAAGATGAACTGGACAGCAGGAATCATCGAAGATACCTGGCAGATCGTACAAAGATATTTTAAAAAGGTTTGGACTAAGATTGTCCCCTTGTTTTACACCAACGAAAGATTGAAATTCATTTGACAGATTATTGCCAATTTTGACTTGCAAAGTAACACTCCTGTACATACTTTCAATAATTCCATAGAACAAAGGAGGAACACCAACCATTTTTAATTTATATAAAAGGCCATCATGCCAAACACAGTCGAATGCTTTTGAAAAGTCAATAAAGCATGTATATAAAGGAACCTTAAGTTTATGGTTATATTTGTAAAGTAAGGATCTAATGACAAACATGTGATCAATTGTCCGCTTACCACTAGTGAACCCAATTTGCTCTTTTGGAATAATATTATTCCTAATTAGGTAGTCTTCAAGTCGCTTATTAAGGACACTGTTGAACAATTTGCCTATGCAGCTAGTAACGGTTATTCCCCTAAAATTATTTGGATCAAGTGAGCTACCTTTCTTATATATAGGAGCTACATAGCCTTTAGACCATCCCTTAGGGTAAACAGAATGAGTAAATACAAGGTTAAATACTTTACTTAAACATTGTAGAAAACAGTTTTGACCACATTTAATCATTTCATTGAGTACATTGTCTAGACCACATGCCTTATTGGGCTTTAAATCTTTAATAGCAGCTTGGATTTCCTTATCAATAACACGAAAATCCAGTTCATTAAAGGTGGGCAGGTCAAAACTAGATGACCTGGAACTTAAATCAGCTGACCCAGTCGATTGTTGCTGACCTAGTTTCTCGAAGTGACCTAGCCAGTCACCTGAACTAATACCATCTAATTTATTATCTAATGGTCCCTCCTTACGGATATCTTTCAAAAGTTTCCAGTAAGCACTGGGATTGTTAGTTTGCAGATCATCAAGTTGCTGCATTAAATTTTCTTTGAACTGACGGCGTTTAATTTTTTTACATTTACGAAATTCCTTAAGACATTTAAAGAAAGAGGATCGAATAAAGGGCTCCTTTGGATATTTGCACAATAACCTTGCCTTATAATCAAGACTTTTCTGAATTTCATAGAGTGTTTTATCAAACCATTTCGGTTTGATACGTTTCTTGGAATTGTCATGTGGAATTTTTTTCTTACATGATTTTGATGCAGCTGTCAAAAATATTTCATTGAGCTGAGCTGCTGCACCTTCAACACTACCGGAAGTAAACTCAGCTTGCATCAACTCTTTAATTTGCTGTTGTAGCTCAGCTGATACTAAAGCAGCTTGAAATAGCTGTGGAGACATTTCATCCCATGTAAATCTATTTGGCATTTTTTGTAATGGCGATGACCGCCTACAGACTGGAATGTGATGGTTAACTTTTACACTAACCGAAATTTGACTGTGATCAGACATATGGCCAACTAGAGGCATGACATGAAAATACTTAACATCATTATTGACAAGTAGCTCATTTGACACCAGTACATAATCTACAACACTGCTGCCAAGATACTGATGGCAGGTAAAATAGCCGACGGAGTCACCTAACAGTCTTCCATTAAGTATCCTTAATTGACTGGCTATACAACAATTAAGTAATTGCTGACCCCTGGTATTAAGTACAAGATCTTGACTGACACGATCTGGCGGAGGGATATCACATACATATTCATCATATAGATTCATAGAGGAATTAAAGTTATCGTTCTCTATGAAATCTAGATCTGTAGCAGTTCTAGCGTTAAAGTCTCCACCAAGGAGAATTTTACCCAAAGAAGAGTATTTCTCAATACACTGTTCAAGATTCTCAATATAATCATGACACATCCTTTTACTATAGGAGGAATGGGGTGGAGGGAAATACACCGCACAAACATATATGTCTTCCAACATTCCAAAATAACATTTACACAGTTTAAACCATATACAGTCATCCTTTTTTTCGAGGATTGTAATTCCTCCTAAAATAGAATTTCTGATAAGAATAGCTATCCCACCAGAGTATTTCTTAGCTCTTTTTGCACGTGGTCTAGGATTTTGAAATGGTGTAAACCCATCTATATCAAACTTGAAATCTGGACCACAATGAGTCTCTGATAAACACATGACGTCACAGTTACTAAGTGATGAAAGGAATGATTGATCATAAAGTTTGTTACAGTCATGGATAACCATACCTTCAATATTCCAGAATGATAAACGTAATGAGGATAGTCTAACCATGGTAAAAAATCACAAATGTTTAAAAATTAATTGTAGTATCTGGACCGATATCGCCCCATATTTTTTTCCTTCCAGGAACTGGGTTCACCACACACGGAACTATTTAAATTGTTTTGGCGAAACCATCCAGCATCGTAGTTGTCACGGTTCTTTCTAGATGAGTCAATGTAGATGTCTCGATCCCTTCTATGCGACGCTGAATCCATGAACCCGGACCTATAGGATGGGTTGTCCGTGTGTTGTCCATACTCAAATACACGATCATCTGCAACGTCGTTATAGCCCTGGTTATCAGATTGGTAATGTCGCTGGTCTCGTTGGTACTTGCTTCTGTAAGGACCATCCTCATAGGAAGAGTAATGACGCGGCTGTTGAACATACGGTGTTTGTGAACGCTTGCGTCCACTGACAGAGAGATTCAGCGAGCGCTGGATAGCCACTCGGAGATTCATGGCCAACATGCTGGTACCCTCATTCGAAAGATGGAACATATCCTGGTCCACGAACTGTTCCTTAAGAATGCCTCTGGATGAGAGATTGGTATTGTCGCATACCTGAATGTGATCTTCGTGTAGATACAGATGCTGGAGAGCTACATTTACTTCATAGATTAATCTGTTCAACTCAGCATCATCGTTCCTGCAAATGCCAAGGGAAACCACTATCTTCGAAGTTGGCCACTTTATCTGAATTTTTTTCAGCAACGTAGACATTTGATACGTAGACATTTGATACGGATTTGATATTTTGGAACATCATGATGTCTTGCTGGCATCATTGAAAATTGTTGACCGCTTCTCTCTTGTAGGAAACAAGCCTATGTTTATGTATACTTTTGTCTTTTTGAATTTGGTGCTAATACTGTTATATGGAAATGGAATAGGTCTTTGGATTATGGACGCGGATATTCTCTAATGGACGACGGCTGGATTATGAATGACGGACTAGACGCTTGTAATTTGATCGGCGCATGATGAGCTGGTGGCAAAGTTAACATCATTGGTAATAAGATGAGTCACAATGCAATCATATTTCCTTGTATCAGCGGCATCGATGAAACGCGAAGCCCCATCGATGGTATAAACTACCTGTTTAGTTATTTCACAGTCTCTGATGAGACGACGAGTGTCAATATCTTTCAGGTGCGAGTTTCCCAGTAACAGCACACGGGGACGTCTGGACTCTTCTTTGGGCAAAGATGTACCAAAATACTGTTGCCCCTTATATACAGGTTTTTCCGATCCAGATAAAACAGTCCTCGGGGACTGAGAAGAAGAGAGTGTGGAGACTGATGTTCTGCGATTATCTCCAGTCACAACACTAGCATAAGAAGCTGCAGGTTTATTTGATCCCCACTTAACAGTCAGTAGTTCCTGAGTCTTTAATTGCCCCGAGTGGACCTTTCCGACGAGCGAAGTTAGATTGGCTATGCTTGTGTTAGAGTTTTCCTCCACAGACTGCTTACTATGGAGGACATCATGCATTTTTTGCTGACTGTTTTGAACTTTCTCTAAAAGAGATGTCATATTGTTTATCTTCCCTGTGTTATGCTCATCTTGAGACTTCACCTTGTTGATATTTGTTACAACTTCAGCTCCAGTGTTTTTTCCCAACTTTTCATTTGCCAATAAGCTTTGTTTGAGTTCACAGTTCTCATCCTTGAGGACATTGCACAGAGATTCAACCTGCACTCTTCTGTCAAGTTGATCAGTCAGATTTGCTTCCAAGTTTTGAATTTTTGAGGACTGGTCCGATTCGAGCTGTTGCTCAGTGGAAGCGATCAGTTTGCCTTCTAATGCTTGTATAGACGAGACTGTATCATGCTTTACCTCGGAGACAAACTGTGAAAGAATAGGAGTGAGATCTGCTTTAATATTCTTTTCCTCAAGAGCCTGAATGTGGGAGAGAGTTTCCTGTTTCATTTACAATGTTGTGGCTGTTAGGGTCTCTATCGCCTTGCCAGTAGATTCTACATCAGATAGTTTGTCCACAGTATGCGACGTAGATTTTTGAAACTGAAGAATTAAGTCCAATTTCTCCAGGATTGTGGCCTGACCTTGCCGTACGTTCAATATTTCAGTCTCCAAACTCTCTAACCGAGTCCCTGTGTCTGAGGGCAGAGTACTTTGAGAAGATGCACGTCCCAAGTTAGATTCGCCCCATTTTTCCATATCTTCTGGTATGTGGCTACAAAGTTCACACGTGTATTTGCGTTTGGAACCAGATAAGACCGCAAACTGGTATAAAGGCAACTTTGAACAACGGAAATGCACCCATGATTTACAACATTCACATTGAATCACCTGATCAGAACCCTTATCTTGTTTACAGAAGCACCCATTCTCTGTTTCTGTAGGTGAATGAGAGTCATCGACAGTTTTGGGCATTGTTTCATGGTGATCAGCATAGCAGTCTGATTCTGAATAGCACTGGATTTCAGCATCAGATTCACTCACGACGTGTTTTATTGTGCACGATTCAGAGCAGCAGTGTCCATAATCAGAAGGGGATATTATTTGACCACCGGTTTCAATCACTTGAACTGAGGAACACACTACACGAGCGTTGGTTGTGACGTAAAGAACTGCTTCATCAATATTTGAGAAGCGTTTGTAGAGAGCTCTTCCAAACTTATGAATGGCTGTTTCACAAGTTGGCCAGTCGCGAAAAATTCCGATCTGACGGCCACGAGCTACAGCATAAAAGTCAATTTTCTTGGTACTTCGAGTCGATACAACAGCGTTTTTGTTATTGAGGCCCGCCATAGCGTGACGTAGAAAATAAAATCGATGCTGAATATTTGGTATACACACTCAGATATGCTGACAGTGCTAATTCGCCAATAATGTAACTGTCAGAAACAACATATGTGAGACCATCTTATCTTTCTCGAAGTGTAAAGGTCTTGCACCCGCGCCGACTAATGATTAAACTCGCACCGACTAACAATTACATTCGTGTCAAATAACAACTACGGACTAAAAAATATACTCGTGCCGACTAACAATTACATTGTGCTGACTAACAATAACATTCACACCAAGTAACCATTACACTAGTCCCGACTAACAATAACACTTGCGCCAACTGCCAACTAACAATTATTCTTTCCCCGACTAACAACACTTCCGCTGTGTAACAATTACAATCGCGCCGATTAACAATTACACTACGTGCCGGCGAACAATTCTGAATAGTAACATAGCGTATATATTATATCCTTATCAGTGGCATTTGCTAGCGATTTAAATTAAACGTTTGGTGATACATAACACAAACCGACGACAAAATACGATATTAACGCACATGATTTCTGGCGTTACGCTTCTTAACATGTGTCTAATTCTACTGAACCAATGGTTAGAGGCCGAATGAACACCATGTAAACCGAGTTCTTCACAATGTTCATATGAACAGTCATAATCGAATGTTACTGAGCTACACTACTTGTATTTTAGAACGGTTTGAAAATTCATTTGAATACAATGAGACTGGGCAATGACACAGGTTTATCCCTACCTGGCCTTGGGGGCACTCCCCCTGTTGTTGTTGTTTTTGTTTCTATTTCTGGATCGATAAGAAGTTGAGAGCTGAGACTTCTTGACGTTGTCGATTATCATATTGGGGTCATTTTGAGCCCATTTGCATGACCCCAAGAACAGAGAATCATGGATAAATTCAAATGGCGGCCAAGTGGGATACCAGAAAAGTGATGTTTTCGTCATATTTCCTCACAATTTTTGCTTTTCTGCATGAAACATTGGGTAAAACCTGTTTTATTTCACATCAGATTATTATTCGCTAATTTATCAGGCAGATTTCGCGAGGAAAACACAAAAATGAAAAATTCGACAATTCTGACCGAAAAATCGTCAAAAAAATGCTCATTTTGAGCGTCATCCTGTGACGTCATCGTGGCGGTAATCTTGAATTGTCTTACACTTTCTCGCAGAGCTTGCCCAACAGATATAGTGTCGTAAGTTTCCGCGCTCTACACTTAGTGATTGCGAAAATATATAGGGGGCACTCCCCCCCCTGCCTTCCAAGTCAGATAGATTTAAACATATAAGCTTCATACTGTTTATCTTACCGACATAATTGGAAACACTTGAACGCTTCTCTGTTGTGGGAAACTAACTTATATCCATGTTTATTATTTTGTTTTATATGTCCGCTTACATTTTGTGCTGATGTTGAAGAATGACATTTTGTATAAGGAAATTCTTCGTGGATGACTGCCTGCTGAATGACGCATCTAACCTTCATTTTATAATATACAATTAAAGTGTGAAATATTTAACAGGAAGAACAGTTTGTTCCTGGAATATCAGTTATCAGCAGTTATCAACAGATTCAATAGAATATCCAGGACATCAAGGTATATTTTTCAAGCAACAGTTTGTACCTGGAATGTCAGTTATCAGCACTTATCAATACAGATTCAATAGAATATCCAGGACATCAAGGTATATCTTTCAAGCAACAGTCTGTACCTGGAATATCAGTTATCAGCACTTATCAATATATAAATTCAATAGATCGTCCAGGACATCAAGGTATATCTTTCAAGCAACAGTCTGTACCTGGAATATCAGTTATCAGCTCTTATCAATATATAGATTCAATAGAACGTCCAGGATATCAAGTTATATCTTTCAAGAAACAGTTTGTACCTGGAATATCGTTATCAGCTCTCATAAAGAGATTCAATAGAATTTCCAGGACATCAAGATATCCCTTCCAATTTAAAAACATTTTACTGAACAATTCCAATTTTCAAAAAATCCAGTATTTTCACAGGATCGTGGAGAAAACTCAGAAAAAATCTATTTGATTCTAAATATATCACCATGGAAATACAAGTGGGTTGTGTAACCTGTTTTGGATGTATTGGATAGACAAGCGATATATACAAACTACTAATAAATATCCAAGCAACTGAGCTATCAGATTACATAAATAATTATGATGTCGTGATGGACAAGTCACGATATGGAATAGTTAATTCCAACAATAATGACATTGTGGGCGCTCCTTTGCAATTTTAATAAACAGAATCATTGAAAACCACACGCGTTTGAACCAAATGCATTCTGGACACCATTAGGGTGCCGGTATGTGTCAATAACGTCATATAACTGACTTATTTTGTGAGAGATTCACTGCTGATCAATATCTTGTAGATAGAGTTTATTTAGCATGACCCAGCACAACAGGTACTCCGGATATTGGCGATACGGTGGTTAGAACTCTATCTATCACGTTCGTGTCAGCGAAAGACTATTTTGTAACAAATTAATCGATTGGTGAACACATTAAACAAGGAAAATGTCCATCACATCATCTGAATGAGCAAATATAAACTCGGGCAATTCGACAAGTTTGATGTTTTCATTTTCCCACAAGCAGCGACATCATTACTAAACACAGAAGAGTTCCAGGGACAGAAAATTCCATCAAACTTTGAAGTGGTGAGGTTGAAATGAACGGGTTTCGCATGAAGGAAATATGTGTGAATATGGAAAACTGCAGTGAAGTATCAACAATAGTAAACAGAAACATGACTTCACAAAAGGAACTACAAAGTCGTCTTGCAATTGCAGCATGGCCCATTTTGATTTCCTCATTCTCTATGGTTCTGGGAGTCATCATTGTCATAGGAAATACATCTATAATTCTGTGCATGAGGAAAAACAATAAATTTTCCTCAACTTACAAGATCTATATGACTTCTCTGGCACTTGCTGACTTGGGCGTGGGCCTGTATTCTTCAACCGTCAATGTTGTAGATGTGATATTCGATGAATGGCCTCTTGGTGCTTCACTGTGTCTGATTTCCATCATCGTATACTATTGGCTGACATATGTATCAGTACTTTTACTCAACGCCATCGCCTATGACCGATACAACTGTGTTACGTCTCCTCTACTATACAGAACCCAGTTCACCAAACGTCGAGCAGTGATAATATCGGTGGGCATGTGGGTATTAGCCTTTCTTATTTGGGCGGCATTCATCCTCGGACATTTCTTCCGCGACGGATCAACCGTCCTGGCAGACGGGGTATGTGCCTTTAACCCTCAGTACGGTGTAATCCCTCCAGTTATTGTGGTTTATTGTGTAACCGTTATATTTCTTGTTGCTGCCTATATTGCCCTTCTTCTCACAATGAAGAAAAGAATGCAATGTGACTCTACACAAAATCAAATAACTTCGGCTCAGAGTGCAAAATTCACAAATCGCCAGATCGAGGTAAGAACGCCGTGTGCACCAGGTATTGCTGACGGACAAGATGGCACGGTTGAGGGAGAACAGGTTCAGACGATGTCATCAAATGGGGGATGCTCAATATTTTCTATCGATATTCAGATCAACCCAGCCCATACACTACCTAACGATGTTAGACTATCAATTAAAGGACGTCCCCCTGGAAAGTCCCGGATAAGATCACAGAACCAACAATGTTCGAGGACCACGAGTGTTATCATCGCGATATTTTTGTTCTGCTGGATACCTTTTTGCATAGCCTGGCCGCTGAGAAAATACGGTTGTATTTCGCGCTCTGCCTATACTTGTTCATACATGCTCGCGAATGCCAATTCCGCTATTAACCCTTTGATTTATATTTGGACGAACGGAACTGTTCGAAACAGAATGGCTGGAGTGTTTCAAAGATGCTCAGGATCTAAATAACTAATCAAGAGACGCTATGTTGAAAATATTGTTGTCTACATCAGCATTACGGAATGTTGAATGAGGAAAGTTTCTCGAAAATACCCCGGTTACTTTTGCGAATCAATTCTTGTCAGGATGTGTTTTCGAATCGGTCTCTTACGTTGCTATGAAATGTGGTTGAGTTTTGCTTTGCACAGATATGTTTAATCTCTATACGAGCATGCGACATGAAATAATCTTAAACCTTCATTTTGTCGGCCAGATAGCGCCCCTGTGGTCGGATTGTAAGGATTTTTCATAACATTACCAAGCAGGGAGAGAGGCTGGAAATTGGTAGAGGGAAGTGAGGTAAACATAGTTTTGTTTTTCTATTTAAGGGTGTCAATTTTGTACGCTTTAACTTGTACAGATGTTAATATGTATATATATGAAAATATACAGTTTTTCAATACCAAATAAAAGGGGATGAAGTTAAAATATTTTTTCTAGAACTAATCATCAGTCGTCGATAGAAAATAAGTTCAGCCTCAATAGTTTGAAAATATATGCTGACTGGCTCTTCAAAGAAACTGTTACTTGATGTCAGAAATCAATAGCGTATGTAGTCGATACCCTCAGTAATTAATAACGTCAGTGATTGATAAAGTAAGTAATTCCTAACGTTAATAAGTAGCACATTCGGCTATTCGTAACGTCAAAGGGCCCTCGGTGGCCGAGTGGTCTAAGGCGCTTCGCTGGTGACCGCTAGCCTCACACCGCTGAACTGGCACGGGTTCGAGCCCAGCTGGTCTATGTGTGAAAGTTTGTCAGTTACTTGCCGAAGGGCGGTGGTTCTCTCCGGGTACTCCGGCTTCCTCCACCAACCAAACTGACTGTCACCATATGAGTGAAACAAATTTGAGTGTGACATTAAGCCAAATTCCCTCCTCCTGTTAAAGAAACCAACATTATGAGCGTTACCATGGATCGAAATCTACCTTGGAAAGAGTATTCTCGGACGCAGTCTTAGTATCTCAATCGCACATATATGTGAAGATGTTCATGTGAAGACTAAGCTCTGCGGAACTCCAAGCAAACGGAGATAACTCTAATGAAGGGGAAGTAACCATAGCAAAAAGCAACTAACTCTACTCGAAAGTTTATTTCACAAATATATTTATATAAAATAAAGCGAAATAACAAATTGTCTCTAGGGCTCAAGAAACCTTGTTATCGTTTTAATTATTTCCATCCTTGAGGGTTCAACACTGACAAGTATTCCATGATCGTCTATGTTATATCCAAGACGTGAGATTCTCTGATTGCGACTGATTATTTCATCATTAGAGACGCATTGGGTTCAGTTAGTGCTCGGAATAATATATTGCAGGATATTTTCTATCAGTGTTTGCAAGATGTCACTAATTTTGATGCTAGTTCAACATGAGAATAAAATCATTGCTGGACAAGTTTTGGCATTGGAATCGCTAACATGTCAATACCAACGGCTTACAAATAGGGACATAAACATAAGACGTATAAATAATAATATTGGAATATCTCGGGAACTCTGGTATCAGAAAAAATATATTAATAAGTATAACGTTGTGTACGAAAGGTCTCGATCTGGAATAGCTCGCGACCATGACCAACAACAGTGACATTTGTGAATATTTATTTTATAATTTTAAAACACGACAATTTGTGAAAATTACAGGCCAGATGGCGTGCTGCTCAATATTAACATGCTGGGATGTGTCAATAGCGACACATTATCTACTCAGAATGTTCCGGTTTGACTATTGACTAAGATCTTAAGGAACATTCCTTGTTAGTAAAGCATAACAATACTCCGGAAATAGAACTCTATCTACTGACTAATTAGTGAACACATTAAGCAGATCATCTGAACGAGCAAATATGTAATGGGACAAAGCGAAAAGGTTGATATTGTCGGTTTCCTTCAGGCAGATACGTCGATACCAAACACGCATAATAACAAGTGACAGACGATGATCTCTCAGCTTGGAGGTTCAAGGAAAGCTAGACCGCGGTTCGCAGTCCGCAGTTCGTTATTCGAGGGGACCAGCAATTATTTCTTCAGATAAGCAAATCTGTATTTTTTTTATTATGAGTAATTTGAACTCCAAACTCTGCATAGCTAGAGAGAATGTCATGCTCTATAACTTTGCATATTCATATTCCAAATCTGACGCCAGGGGGCGCTGCTAAGGGTGGTGCAATGAGTCGCTAAATGACTGGTCCGCGCGAATAACGAACTGCAAACTGCGAACCGCGGTTTAATTTTATGAATTTAAGGAGAAGGTACACAAGCACTCATGATTGAAACGTTGATCTTCCAAGTGTTGTGAACTTCTAAAGTTGATTTGGAAAAGTATGGTACAGTTGAAGTATGCGGAATATGATCACAGTTGTGAAAAATCAACAGAAGTAAACAGAAACACAACCACACAACAGGGACTGCAAAGTCAACTTACAATTACAGCATGGCCCATCTTGGTTTCCTCGTTCTCTGTGGTTCTGGGCGTCGTAACTCTCACCGGAAATACATCTATAATTCTGTGCTTGAGGAGAAACAGTCAATTTTCTCCTGTCTTCAAGATCTATGCGACCTCTTTGGCACTTGCTGACTAGGGAGTGAGCCTGATGTCATCAACCAGCAATGTGCAGGCGACGTTCAATGAGTGGACTTTTGGGGCTCCACTGTTGCTTATTTCGATGATTCTAGACTGCTGGTTGACGTATGCATCAGTTCTTTTACTTAAAACCATCGCCTATGACCGACACAAATGTGCCACGTCTCCTCTTCTCTCACGTCGAGCAGTGAGAATATCTGCGGACATGTGGACCCAAGGCGATCTAATGTGGGCGGCACTCTCGACGAATTCGAATATTCGAACCAGAATAGCTCGAATGTTTCGCAGATGCTCTGAACCTAAATTAAGAAACGTTTGTCGAATTACATCAGCTTTACGGAATCTGAATAAGGAAAGTTTCTAGAATATACCGGGTTATATTTTCGGAACAACTCGTGGTCGGATGTGTTTTCGAGTCCATTTCTTGCGTTGTGTTATGAAATTGGGCTGAATTTTTTTTAAAAATAATATTACCGAGCAATGAAAGCGGATGGAAATTGGGAGTGGTAGGGTGAGGTAAACATATTTAGGTTTTCAATTAAGGTAGTCTGCTGGTGATTTTGGGCTTTGGAGGTCATTGTCCATGTTGGTTTCCTGTTTCTCCCAGTAGGTTATCTCCCTTTCCTCGGTTAACAGATAGTGATTTTATGAATATGCTTGAAAACCAGGGCTATTCCCTATGGTTTAAACAATATTTTATTTCAGTAATGGATTGGTGAACAGGACAAGCCTATATTAACACCGCTCCAGATATTCCCTATGATTTCTGGGGTATCAATTAGAGCATGGGTCAGTCCACTTACATTGTGCACATTTAAAAAATGCACACGAACCTATTTTTTCTCATATTACCCAATTATGTACACAACAACACACATTATTAAAAAAGTTAGTTACTTTGATTCATCACCAGCGGACATCCTTAAGAAGCCCCAATTTTTGTACGCTTTAACTTGCACAAAATTTTGATATGTATATTTATGACAATACACAGCTTTGATCTGGAATAAAAGGAGATGACGTTTAAATATTTATTCTAGAATTGAGCATCAATCGTTGAAAGAAAATAAGGTTATTCTCAATATTTTGAAGACAAAACGTATGCTGATAGGCTCTACACAGAAAGTTTTTAAACCAAGCGAATATTGTGTCTTTATGATAGACCGAGACTGTTCTTGAAACTGTCAAAGAAACCAAAATATTGCGAGATCTTGGGAGATCGAAGTCTAACTTAGAGAGAGCATCTGGCAAACTTAATGTATATCCAGTAACTTGAGTATTTTGTAGGCAACCTTTTGCCAAACAACCCATTAACAAACAGTTCTATAATTATGTTTTCCCATTGGCGCACACCGCTCACTTGTATGGGGTAACGTGGCCAATATACAAACTTCAATTCTTTTAAATATTAACATATTTATAATGAAAATACTCCTTTATAGCCTTTATTGTCTTCAGTTGAAGAGATATGTAAGAGGCGAAAACGGTTGACTAAGACTGGCGACTAAAATGCAATCATATGACTCCTCAGGAAAGCTTCTCGCCTCACTTCGCTTTCAGATTTCAGAATATGGATGATTCTCGGACGTAGCCTTAGTATCTCAGACGCGCTTCCATTGAAGTTGTTCTCGTGGAGAATATGAAGTGACCACAGAGTCCTTAGCACTGGCTTAAGCGGAATTAGATACGCTACCCCGGGAGCTGTAAACATGGTAAATGCAAGAATACGCCCGAAAAACTAATCTGTATTGCCCCACGTCGTGCACATTAAGACAATAAAGCTACAAGTATTTGTCAAATGACATGTACAGTGGCCGGGCATCGACGAGTAACAACTCTGTCTCCATGGTTTGTAGATGATCGCATATGACAACTTCGCTATTAACCCTTCGATTTATATTTGTTCGAACGGAACTATTCGATTCGGATTGGCTGGATTGTTTCGCAGATGTTTAGATATTAAATAACTTATCAAGAAACCCTTGTAGAAATGTTTTTTTTGTCTACATCAGCTTTACCGATCGTTGAATAAGGAAAGTTTCTCCAATATACACCGGCTAAACTTGGAACGTTTTCTTAACCGGAAGGGTTTATTCTCTATATAAGCATGCGATATAAAATAATTTCGAACCTGCATTTCCCGTCTAGATGTGCGCGCCCGTGGTTACTCTGTACGGAATTTTTCATAATATTAACAAAGGGCGGGGGCGGGGTGGGTATGATAAACATATTGAATTTTTCAATTAACGGTACCATTTTATGACGATTTGACTTGTATCAGTGTATAAGGATGACTATACGAAGGTTTGCTCTGAAATAAAACAGATTAAGTTAAAATATGGATACTAGAAATGAGCATCAGTCGTTGATAGAATAATAGTTTCAATATTTGAAGACAAAATGTATGCTGATAGGCTCTGCACAGATACTTATTAAAGCAAGCGAATGTTGTGTCCTTATGATAGATCAAGAGTGTTCTGTCAAATAAACCAAAATCTTGGGAGTTACCATAGATCGAAGTCTAACTTGGAATGAACAATTGTCAAGCTTAAGTTATATCCAGTTGTCCAGATATCCAGGAAGTTTAATACCTGATCCATCTCTAATTTAATGTGTTGGATACTCTGTTGCTTTTCTAGAGTTTAAACGAAAGCCACAAAACACAAAGTTTGGCAATAAATAATATAAATAGATGGTATAATACGACTGTATCGTGCAGGATCGCTAATGATAGACATCGTATGTCTAATCTCACAGAACCCAGCTTTTGAGGCCATTTAATGGCAAGTAATCCGAGTTGTTCACAGTGGTCATATAAACTGGCACAGACAAAGTGGGACATATTGTAGAATAAATGAATTGAAAATTTATTTGGATAAAATTAAGGGCAATGATTTGGAGATAGAAGCATCAGGAGTGTTGCGGGAATCATTGACAAATGTTGGGGCTTGGGGCTAATAGTAAATGCGCTATCCAGCTACCGTGGAGATGGATAATGACAAACGCGTATTAATAATGAAAAATCCAAACAACTATCCGGGAAACTTAATCTTCTAAGCGAAAATCCCGACTAGGTTCGCGTCCATGTACTTCAGACCGACAACTAATGACATTGGTGCTTATTTCTTTAATTCTAATTCACAAAAACCTTTGAAAGTTACACGCGCAAGGCCCAAGTGCATTCTGCTCAACAATAGCATGCCGGTGTGCTGCGGTACACTGTCCTATACATAGAATGTCTGGGGGACACTCCAAGCTGGAGCTTGGAGAAGAATGTCCTACAGACAATGTTAGCCAGGTACGAGTGTCCTACGGACAACTATCACCTGGGATTTAATAGGGAGTCCGTGATTCATTTTTTGATATGGTGAGTATTTTGGAAGAGCGGGTGGGATGTTGGTTGGAGGTGAGAGGGTGTGGATAGGGTAAGCAGGATTAGCTGGTTCGATGACGTCACGAGGTCATCTTGTCGGGTAGCATTATACCGATTGGCTTTACTTTCAGCAAGTTTTGAAGCGAAATATCAATCCATAATAATAGCCTGCTTAAAGGTCTAAAATACAAAATAACTCTAACATAGTAAACGCCAAAAATATTTAATTATTCACAGTAATATTGATTAATCTTTTTTATTATTAATTATTAGCGCTTGAATGCATAAATGTGTATTATACCAAAGATATAGTGATGAACCTGTGAGAAAAAGAGAAAAAAAAGTTTAAGACAAAAGAAAAAATTCGAACCTGCACAATGTCGAGCTCAAACCCGCCATTCTGGATGCGTACTATCCCAACATACTGAATATTTTCAAGACAAATAACATACTGATATGTTCTGCACAGAAACTTATTAAAGTAAGCGAATGTTGTGTCGTTATGATAGATCGAGGGTGTTCTTGAAACTGTCAGAGAAACCAAATCCTTGGGAGATCTTGGGAGATTGAAGTCTTCCTTGGAGAGAGCATCAGACAAACTTGTTATATCCAGTAAGTTAAGTATGTTGAAGGCAATCTTTTGCCAAACAACCAATTACCAAATAAATGTATAACTCTTAATTAATTGTTTTCTCATTCATGTACACTGATCACCTGTATGAGGTAACGTACCCAATAAACAACTATTATAACTTTTTCCAAAAACTTACGAAATATTTTAAATATCAATATATTTTAATGAAAATAGGCCCTTATAACAAGCATTTATCTCTTCAAGACTATATTTTCAGAGACACATTCCGCTCAGTTAATGCTCGTAAGAAAACATTGCAGACTATTTTCTATCAGCGTGGAATAGGTCTTTGGATTATGGACGCGGATATTCTCTAATGGACGACGGCTGGATTATGAATGACGGACTAGACGCTTGTAATTTGCAAGTTATCACTAATTATGATGCTAATTGAACATGGGAATAAAGGCATTTCTGGACCAGTTTTTGAATTGGAATCGCCAAACTATCCATACCAAGTTACAACACATGTAAGGGAAGAGGGAAGAGATGCCGACATACTGACAGAGCCACATGACTTCACAGTATAGTCTTCCGGTTAACCTATTCTAGAGCACATACCACGAATCTAATGATTCGTGATATGTGTTGTATCTCAGGTGCGCTTTTATTGTACCTGTTCATGTGGCAACTTGGATGATATGACCAAACGGCCCCTAGCACCGGCATAAGCGGTATTAGATACAAATCTAGAGCTATGATGGAAATACTCTGACAACTCGTATATTGGTAATTGGAGAGCTGTTTCGCTGTGACAACTCGTACACTGGGGATTGGTGAGCTGTATCGTCGTCAGATGAAAATGACGGCATTACATGTAATAAGCATGATAAGGACATAGACATAGGACGTGCACATAAGAATGCTGGAATATCCCAGCATCAGAGAAACATAAATAATTATAAACAAAATGTCTCGATATGGATAAGCTGGTATGTATGATCAACAACAGTGACATTTGTTCATATTTATTTTTGTAATTTTAAAGCACAACAATTTGTGTAAATTACAGACCAAATTGCGTGCTGCTGAATATTAACATGCTGGGATGTTTCAATAGCGATCCATTGATCTGCTCAGGCTGTTCGGGATTGGCTATTGACTACGATCTTCAGGATCATTCCTAATTAATAGTGCGTAACAATACTCCGAGCATAGAACCCTATCTATCACGCCAGTTCCACCGGAAAACTATTATTTAATAACTTAAATAATTAATTAGCTAACACGTTAAGCAAATCATCTGAAAGAGCAAATATAAAATGGGACAAATCGAAAAAGATCAATATTTTCATTTCTCCGCCAGACTGCGACGTCAATACCGAACAAACCTAGCCACTACTAAGAGTGGATGAGCTCTCAGCTTGGAAGTTCAAGGAAAGGTACACCAGCACACAGATCTTCCAAGTGTTGTGAACAGCTAAAGATGAATTGAAAAAGTATCGTATAGTTGAAGTATGACGGAATATGATCACTGTTGTGAAGGATCAACAACAGGAGTGAACAGAAACACGACTACACAACAGGGACTGCAAGGTCAACCTACAATTACAGCATGGCCCATCTTGACTTCCTCGTTCTCTGTGATTCTGGGCGTTGTAACTGTCATCGGAAATACATCTGTAATTCTATGCATGAGGAAAAACAGTCAATTTTCGCCTGTTTTCAAGATCTATGCGACCTCTTTGGCACTTGCTGATTTAGGAGTGGGCCTGATGTCCTCGACCAACAATGTTATAACACAGATATTTTTTGAATGGCCTCTTGGAGATCCACTGTGTCTTATGTCCGCTATCCTGGACTACTGGCTGACTTATGTGTCAGTTCTTTCACTTAACGCCATCGCCTATGACCGATACAAATGTGTTATATCGCCACTTCTTTACAGAACCCATTTCACCAAACGTCGAGCAGTGATAATATCGGTGGTCGTGTGGATCTTAGGCTTTCTAATATGGGCGACACTCATCCTCGGACATCACTTTAACGACGGTTCGAGCGTTCTTCTAGACGGGGTGTGTTCCTTTAACCCTCAGTACGGTATAATCCCTGCAATTATTGTGGTTTATTGTGTACCCGTTATATTTCTGGTTGTTGCCTATATTGCCCTTCTTCACTCGATGAAGAAAAGAATGCAAAGTGGTCGTTGGCAAAAGCAAATAACTTCGGCTCAAAGCGCAAAATTCACAAACTGCCTGGCCGAGGTAAGAACGCCGTATGCATCAGGTGACACGGTTGATATACAACAGGGGCAGACCATGTCATCAGGTGACACGGTTGACATACAACAGGGGCAGACCATGTCATCAGGTGACACGGTTGACATACAACAGGGGCAGACCATGTCATCAGGTGACACAGTTGACATACAACAGGGGCAGACCATGTCATCAGGTGACACGGTTGACATACAACAGGGGCAGACCATGTCATCAAATGGGGCATGCTCGATATCTTTCACAGATATTCAGATCAAACTACATCAAACAGTACCTAATGATGTTAGACTATCAGCTGAAGGACGCCTCCCTGGAATGTCCCGTATAAGATCACAAAACCAGCAATGTTTGAGGGCCACGAGTCTTATCATCGTGATATGTTTGTTCTGCTGGATACCATTTTGCATAGCCTGGCCGCTGAAAAAATACGGTTGTATTTCGCGCTCTCTCTACACGGGTTTGTACATGCTCTTGTATGCCAATTCTGCTATTAACCCTTTCATTTATACCTTGACGAATGCGAATATTCGAAGCAGAATATCTCGATTGTTTCGCAGATGCGCAGAACCTAAACTATTCAAGAGACGTTTGTTGATATGGTTTACATCAGCCTTACGAAATGCTGATCAAGGAAAGTGTCTATAATATACTCGGTTATAGTTTGGGAACAATTATTGAGAGGACGTGTTTTCGAATCCGTTTCTTGCATTGTGTTATAAAATTCGGTTGAGTTTTGCTTTGCATAGACATGTTTAATCTCCATATGAGCATGCGAAATGAATTAATTATAAATCTGCATTTTTTCATTCAGATATGCGATCCATTGGTTAGTTTGTACGGGATTTTTCATAACATTGTCTAGCAGTGAGAAGGAATGGAAATTGGGAGTGGGAGTGTGAGGTCAACATATTTAGGTTTTTAATTAAGGGTTCCAAGATTTTGTACGCTTTAACTTGTAGAAATGTTGATATGTATGTTGATGAGAATACGCAGTTTGCTCTGGAATACAAGGAAATGACGATTGAATATAGATTCTAGAATTGAGCATCAATCGTTGATAGAAAATAAGATTAGTCTCAAAATGTTGAAAACAAAACGTATGCTGATAGGCTCTACACAGAAACATATTGAACAAAGCAAATATTGTGTCCTTATCATGATAGACCGTGAGTGTTCTTGAAACTGTCAAAGAAACCAAAATATTGAAATATCTTGGGAGATCGAAGTCTAACTTGGGGAGATCATCTGACAAACTTACGGTATATCCAGTAATTTGTGTAAGGTATGTTAAAGGCTATCCTTTGCCAAACAACCCATTACCAAACGATTGTATAACTCTTTTTCTCAATTGTGAACCCTGTTCACCTGTATGGGGTAACGTGACTATTAAACAACTATTAGAACATGTTGCACCAACTTCAATTATTTTAAATATCAATATATTTATAATGAAGATAATCGTTTATAACCTGCAGTTATCTCTTCAAGTAAGGGGTGGAAAAAGTTGGCGAAGTATGGTGACTAAAATGCAATTATATGACTCACGTCATGGTTACGTGGTCTTCAGTGTTCAACACGCTGTGCAAATCGCTCCGTACGCGAAATGTGTTTTTAACAGAAATACGTCTGAAATACGCATGAAAGGACTACAAATTTTGATGAGGCCGTATTTCAACTATCCATGAAAACGTCTAGACTAACTAAGCAAATATTACTATTTTTCTGATCTACTTTCGTTAGCAGTATTTTCGCAGAACTCGATTTTAGGGTGTTGTTCATGAATGTCAGTCCACTTATGTCGTGTTAACGTTGTGTATACGAAGTTATTTGAATTGGTTATGGATCGATGGTCGCGGTCAAGCTTGAAAAAAACCTGAACTGCGTACCTGTGTAGAATTTAAGCCCGAGTATAAAACCGAAAAGTATGTTCTTTTTAATTTGCCTAAGTTCGAAAGGTGACAAACTTAAGTATGAGTTTGAAAGTTATACGCGAAGGATTAGCAGATTCTTTAAAGGATTTTTATCAATATTTTTTTTTCTCTGGAATATGTGTCAGAAGAGTTAGTACTTAATTAAGAAATTTTTTTAAAAACATTTTCCTTGTCCCCTGTGGGCGTATTTAAGCCTTTTTGGCAGCTCTATTTAGCTCCCAGTCAGATATGCATATTTGTGGAATGAAAGCGAGGCCGCCAATCTGTGACGTCACAGACGCGAGAGCTCGCTAATGACGGGTAGCAATTTAGTATGAATTACATACTGGGAGAGATTTCTTTTAGTGGCATTTAGAAGTTGGGAACTAGATAAATAAACAAATTGCTTATGGATAACAACTTCTAGTTTATTCGGGACGACATTTTGGTACAGGTATCGTTCTCAAGTCAATGACATCAATTTGTTTGAAATTGCAGTTTAAGGGCCGCTTCCTATACGGATTTCGCGGCCCATCAACTCAATGTTTTATTTTAATTCCACGTTACATTTCTTATTTGTGGTGTTTACATGGCAATACTATGACATCAATAAATAAATAAGCAGTATATATTCATTCCCAGCGCGTATGACCTACTGATCCAAGAACCCCACCGTGCCTTGAAGCCCACCTTGTTAATTAATCCAGACATCTCCACAAGCCTAATCCTGTCCTATTAAATATTTCTCACCTAGTATAATACTATTGTTATCATACTGTTGACATTTTCTCAAGGAACTGTATATATACTGCTTCTTCACAATACGACTAGAGAATACTACTGCCTAATAAATAGCACTTTAAATTGACTCCAAAATGCCGTATTGTGCCGCAATAAAAATATTTAGGAGAGGGTATTTGAAATCAGGCGAGTGGTTGCAATATAATACAATATAAAATATGACCGTTTACGTGAGCTAAATATCACTCTCGTGACATGAATTTACTAGTCTGTTTGCGTGCAGGTGGGCTATCTGATATTGTCACCAACACGCGTTGTGAGAGAAATTGCCCAACCCCCCCCATGTATCTGCGAAAAGTCGGGAGCAGGACAGTTAGAAAGTCGCAATTTGTTCTTTCCTATCAATTACGCTAGCTGGACGGCATTTTCCTACTGGAAATAATTTATTGAACACAGATTTGCCAGAAGTAAAAATAAATGAACTAAACATTTTTGGCAGATGATATCTAACGTCGTGCTTTCAAACTGACCTGAACGAAGAGAAAACTCCAAAATTGGCGTACGTCTCAGTGCAGAACGTCAAGATGTCCATTTATGTCCTCTGTATATCGATCATCATCACTGGCATATTCCTCCATGGTTTCGAATCGTTTTCGATTAATTAGACAGCGATATACGCGATGGAGTAATCGCAAATCCACAGCTTAATATATAGCTCAGACAGCTGCCCGCAGGAGACGACCGCCTGTCTGACGTCACAAGGTCACGGGACGCCTAAGCTCATTAACGGGTTAACTGGCGGAAATTGAGCTACAAGTCTTTAATTAAAAAGGCTTAAATACCCCCACAGGGGACAAGGAAAACAATTTAAAAAAATTCTTAATTAAGTACTAACTCTTCTGACACATATTCCAGAGAAAAAAAAATATTGATAAAAATCCTTTAAGTTAGCATATTATGAAAGGCATGTATTTTGTACCCTGAAAGGTCCCCTATGTGGGGTTTGCAAAGACCTCCACACTCTTGGCACATTCAGACTCAAGAAAAAGGGTGATTCTCGGATGTAGCATTAGTATCTCAGTCGTGCTTTCATTGCAGATTTTCATGTGGGAACTATGAAGTAACCACACAGCTTGAGCGGAATTAGTTTCGCTAGCTCGGGAACTGTTAACATGGTAAATGCAAGAATACAAGCGTCTAGTCCGTCATTCATAATTCAGCCATCGTCCATTAAGGAATATCCGCGTTCATAATCCAAAGACCTATTCCATATCCATATAACAGTATTAGCACCAAATTCAAAAAAGATAATCATAGTATACATAAACATAGGCTAGTTTCCTGCAAGAGAGAAGCGGTCAACAGTTTTCAATGATGCCGACAAGACATCATGTTCCAAAAATATAAAATCCGTATGGCTGATCAGTATTCTTAATCCATAATAATCGTTCTTAAGTCGTTATCTAGAGAATGGTGTATCTCAGTCACGCTTTGATTGTGACTGTTCATATGAGCACCATGAGGATCTTGAAGTACATGGGTTCATACGGCCCTAGCCCCGGGTTAAGCGGAATTAGACACAAGTTACGAAACGTAACGCCATAGATCTTGCACGCTACGTTCGTATTTTGCTATCAGCATGCGATATGTATCGCCAAATTTGAGAAACTTTGAGTGGAGGCGCTTGAAGGAATAGCCCTGTTTTATAAGTTTCTGCAACAATGTTTTGTGACGTTGATTGAAATCGTCACAATTAACACAGGATCTAGCAAATGCTACTAGGGGAGATATGTATACGCCATATGCAGGTCCCACTGGAATATTACTGTCCAGAAAGGGATAGTTTACGATGTCGAAATTGTAATCATATCTTTTGTCATAAAGTCGACGAGAGAGAATGGCCGCTTCATTTTTGTAGAGATATAGATCTAAATATGATGTGCCTGTAGGGCTATCTGTAGTTTCCTTCAAATCCAGTGAAGGTGGATATATATCCTTCACTGCGTCATTTATATAGCGATTATCCACAGCGAGAAGATCGTCTTTATAGCGTTTGGTGAATGAGAAAGAACGGGCTTTGAATGGATCGGTTTTTGAAAGCGCCTGTATATAGTCATATTCATAAGAGAACAGATACAGGTCAGCCAACAGGGGTGCGCAAGTAGTACCCATTGGAATACCTATATGTGTTGATATATTGTGTTGCCAAATTTCACATAGATATTTTTAATTAGAAATTCAAGCAACTCTATAAACAAAGAAACATCCCATGAATGATATCTCTTGTATGTAGTAGAGCTAAATAATGCTTTATGGCTTCCGACATCAATATATCTACGATCAGTTTTCTTGAACACAGATACTATTAATGAACTTAGACGGCCAATAAGGTCCTGATGAGGGATTGTAGTATAGAGAGTCGAGAAATCCCATGTGGATACATGTCTGTACGGTATGTGACCTTTAGCATCAAGTTCCTCCGTGAGACATTTTGAGTTTTTTAATATCCACATACATTTTTTAGAAATAGTGGCGCAATACCTTTCCCAAAATGCTTTTACCTCCTGAAGGGCCCTCGTCAACAGGGTTGAAAGAAGCTTGGTGGTGCAGCTTCTAAAACCAGCTATGAATCTAGCTTTGTATGGTGATTTATGCATTTTGGGAGTCCAGTATACTTTTGGTATGTCGTTATGATCGGTTGGAAGACAAATACCTCTTTCCTTGAGAAACGTTTTGTGATTGCTAAATAAATCTTCCAGAGTAATTAAGTTTGGGAGTAAGTAGACGTATTTGATGATGATAGGTCTACACTCAATTCTTTAACCAGCACCTGGTAATAGTAATATTTACATATAAATATTATATTATTTGGAGCTTTGTCTGCTGGGACAATGACGAATTTACTCTGGAGATTTGCAAGAACTTCTTGCGAATTGACAGAAAAAAATAACCTGTAATGTCCGAGGTTGTGTGGCTTAATTTTTACACCAGGACACTAAACTTACGTATCTTTGTCAAATGATATGAGGGTGGGCCTCGTGGAATAACCAGCAAAATCCTACCACGTATACAGATAAATTAGAGATATATGTAAGAGCTGTGCAAAGTTAATGTCTGGCGACTAAGAACTACCATGACTCCACAGGAAAGCTTCTCTCGGTACCTCACATTCAGACTTCAGAATACGGAAGATTTTATTGCAGATATTCATGTGGAGTCTATAAAGTAACTGTAAGCTCTACGAAGCTCCAAGCAAACAGAGATAACTGTACTAAAAGGGAAGTATAGTCCAATCAATATGTGAAAAAATTGTGCCTTTATTCATAAAAGCATGAAATTTGGCATAGAGGTACATCGTGGCCTCAGGAGCATTTTCTGGATATGGAGCCATCACAAACTTTCCTATGTAGGTCACAGTGGCCATTTTGCAAAATGACCGCCAGAAGCGCATATTTTCATCTAGAATCCTGCACTGTTTTATCTGTTTAGCAATATTTTTGTTAGTCATTTGTCAGAATATTGATAGAAAATCCCATATCAATGGTAGACAATTCATATGGCCACGACGGCCATCATGGATTTCAAAATGGCCGCGATCTGAGCCGATTTTAGTCAATAATTCATTTACCGCACAATATATACATTATTCCTGTTGATACACTGTTATTTTAGGGGTATAGCACGATGCTATATTATAATTATGCCATAGAGGGCTTCGTACGTACTCAATAGTTTTCAAGAATCTTCAAATTGTTGAAAGTGCAAGTTCTCATCAGGGATAGGCGTCTGTGCTTGCAGTACTGTTACTAATATGGTAATAAATAATATTGTGAATACATAATATACACCCCCCTCTTTTGTTACAATATTACAAACTGCATCTAGGAGTTCATCTGTACTGTATTGATGGTACGGTTATATACCTGTCCACATCATGTGAATATATCTTAGTGTCCGGGAAATGCTGTAGTCAAATCGATATGGGCACCAGCATTTTCCGTCTGCTATGAATGAGATATTGCATTGGTAACAAGTCATGCTGTGTCGCATCAGATGAAATGTGCTTGAGGTAGCTATTATCATAGCATCCAAGATTTTTCAATCCAGTCTGTCCCCATTCCATGGTACTCCCCAGAAAATCAGGATTATACAGCTCGTTTGTTTGATTCAAAACGTCATCGGCACTTACAAAAATGCACGCTTAATGAGATTGGAATGGCCGTGGAAGTGAACATAAATGGAACACGAATATTGTTTCTGGATTTCCACTTTTCATGTGCATGTGTCATGGTATTGTAGTCTATTATTAGACATTGCGGATGTTTCTGGAAGTTAACGCAAGCTTGTTTACGTACTACTATGTAAGTCAATCACTTGGAGCTTTCTGGAAGGCTATTGTAAATTGTATTTTGGTCAGATGATACGGTAATAATGTGTATTCTGGAAGCTTCTTGAATTGGTAGAATGATCTTGAATGCCTCATACAGTATAAATAGCGCTCAGTCAGTCATTCAACAGGGAATTCAAACTGGCTTTTATGTGGGTTTGTTATATTGTGTTACTATCTGGATTTTTCCTTTGTCTGTAATTACGGACTGCTGGATTGTTTACTCCTGTGTATTGACCGTTGGCTGCTGCTTGGTCTACGTTGTTTGTTGAAGGCTATCGGATATTGGACATTTAATGGGACAGTATACAACTGAGCAGTGTTGGATTACCATTATACAGAAGAGTGATTTGTGCGCGCCAACAAGGACTGTAAAGTGCACACCGCTATAGCATTAAACAGCAAGACTATATTTCACATATTTATTTGTTGTATTAACCTTACCTAAATTGTATATGATTTTAGTATTGTAAATAAATATTTGATTGTTAATCCTTGACTTCACAAGTCTTTTTGTTAGGCTTTGTTGACGTAACACATGTATTACTACAACGGGTTGTTGAGTTTGTTCCACATTTTTAAGCGGATCCACTTAGACACGCTCTAAGCATATTCAGCTCAACCTTTTAAAATATAGTTTGGAGCCTAGTGCAAATACAAAGAAGTCTTCCTGTTCAATAATTTATTTCTTTCACATAACATAATTCTTCACGTTTTGATTACAAATTATAAATAATGGACAATAAATCGCTCGAGTAGCACATCCCATCTGGACGATGTCAGCTGAGCCACCAAAGTAAATCTGTTCGCATTTTCTGAGAGTGGTAACCTTTACTATTTAACTGTGGAAATGTTTAATTCTCTCGTTTAAGGAGTGGCGATAATACTCCGAGCAAAATAATGAAGCGGTCATAAACAGTCGTGCATCATGGCGGCCATCTTGAAAAATGGTTGTTACGGCCTACATTAACCGAGTACGATATGACTTCATATCTCATTGCTCTTCCAACACCATGTGTAATTCCGTGTGAGCTTTGGTGCTTTAGGAGAAAAGTAAAAATCATTCGAAAAATTCACAATATCTGGTTGACTATGTTCTATGTTTCCTCAATCTGGTTATTATCATTATCAATAATATTATTATCATTCCTTAATTAATTAAATATTACTGTCTTATAATACTGTAGCATTGTACAAATATTCTGCTTTCAAAAATCAAGTGCAACTCAGTAGTTTCGGCAAATAACGCGAATCTGGGTGTGCCTAAGTGACCCAACATGAAAATCTGAAAAATCTCTTGAACAATGTTCGATTGCCTATTTTTGCCTATTATTTAAATATTACTGTCTCATAATAATTTAGCATTGTAGAGCCATTGTGCTTTCAAAATTCAATGTGTAGCACAATAGAGTGGCTAACTAATACAAAACTACGTGTGCCCAAAGTGCCCGAATTAAAATCGGAAGGCCATTTTTGAAAATGATGGTAGCCATTTTTGAAATCCGATATGGCTGTTATTACACCTTATCCCTAGATGATCAGGTTGATTCTGTTGAGATCCCACATAGCGATTTCAGACCCTCTATCTGTACTTATGTGAGACGGCTGTTTCAATCTTTATGGGATGCTGTGAATAATAACAAACTTCATGAGTTCAACAAAACTGTAGGTTATATTCATCCGAACAGCCAGAAACGTTTCGATCAAGCCATGATCAGGCGATGTAGAATCAACCATACACGATTAGCTCACGAATATTTACTAAAGAGCCAGTCCCAAGGTGTATTCCATGCCACGAAGATCTCACGGTGAAACATATCTTTATCGACTGCATAGATTTTAAGATTGTAAGAGATGCTTTTTATCGAGCGACTACTTTGGAAGTTCTTTTTAGTCGGGTGAGGGAGGACTGCATCTTGGGTTATTTGAGAGAAATCGGTTTGTTGCATAAGCTTTAATGTGTGTATATTTTAATGTGTTGGATTACTAAGTTACTGGCTTGAGTACTTAGAATTTTGTTTGATTGTCGCTATATAGCTGAAATATTGCTGAACGCGACATTAGGCCTTAATTCTCTCTCTCTCTCTACTGTGAAATATTCGTCGTGCTGAAAAATAGAATATTGGTGTATCGACAGGAATTATGTTCATATATTGTGTGGTTATTGAAATATTGAAAGAAATATGGCGGCCACCTTGAAAGTCATGATGGTTGCCTCGAACAAATAACCATTGTCGTTTGTTTAGCTTTGATATGGCACTTTCCTTCAACATTCTGACAACTGACCCAAAGAATAAGTCCCAAACAGAAGAAATCCAGACGAATTCCAGATGGTTCGTGGGATTCTGGCGGCCATTTTGAAAAATGGCCACTGTGATCTACATAGGAAAAATTCGCGGTGGCTCCATATCCAGAAATGCTCCCCAGGCCTCGATGTACACCAGTGGCAAATTTCATGCTTTTATGAAAAAAGGTACAATTCGATCGAAAATCTGCACATATTGACTGGACTAGAAACCATACCGAATGGTAAGTAACTCTACTCGAAAGTTTATATCAGATGCACATTTATATAAAACAAATCGAACTAACGACGTCCCTCCAGGGCTGAAGAGAATTTGATTTAAATCTTTTAATTCTGTTTCCGTCGTGAAAGGTTCAACACTGACAAATATTCCATGATCGTCCATGTTATATCCAAGACGTGAGGTGTGCCGACTGTGACAGTTTATTTCACCATCAGGGACGCATTGCGTTCAGTTAGTGCTCGAAATAAAATATTGCACGCTATTTTCTATCAGTGTTTGGAATTATGACGAAAGTCCGTCCATTTTAAAAGTCGTCTACTTTAGAACTTGCCAAAATTCAATAGTTAGCTTTGCATAAATCGCCATTATTTGCAGCGTGTGTAACAAGCTGAACTCTAAAAAATGACTACCATGACTTCGTGATTTGGAAGTCTCTTCAAATAAAATTCCATTATAGTTGTTTCAGGTACCTGGACTCAGTCTCATAGGATGATGTATTAATGTATTGTGGTTAACTCGGACAAAGTCAATAATGCCGTATACGGCCATAGAGTTAAACATAGTGTCGTTAAACATTCAGCAATTTGACAAGCCATCGGGAACAAGCCTCACATCGCATCGCCTGTTGTTATTTTATATGGCCTCAATAACGTTTGATGGCTAGAAAACGAAAGAAGAGAAAATATATGCAGAGGTGATTATTGATTTTTGACAAGCTTAAAAGTAGACGCCAAATAAAATTGGATAGACTTTAATTGTGGTACTAATTCAACAACTTGGGACAAAATGCCTTGCCGGGCCAGTTTTTCATTCGAATCGCCAAAGTCTTCATACCAGCTACCTACATGTAACAAAGGGTAGCCATGAGACATACGCATAACAATAATGAATTATTCAAGCAACTCTGGTATCAAGGGAACTTAAATAATTATAACGTCACAAACGAAAGGTCTCGATAAGGAGTAGCTCGTGCCCATGAACAACAATGTCATCTGTGTATATTCTTATTTTTTTATTGTAAAGCACAAACACCTTGAAAATTACACGACTAAGGCCAAATTATATACTGCTGAACATCGACATGCCGGCATATGTCTATAACGGTACATTATCTACGTAGACTGTTGGGGATTCACAACAGACTAAGATCTCCAGGAACATGCCTACTTAGTATAAATTAGCTTAAAAGTACTCCTTTTCCCCCTATTTAATGTCATCCCACGAATAAACAGGCGTATGACACCTGATAGAGATTAATAATAATGCACATGATATATACGTATAAGGACGTTGAATTTATCACACATGATAGGGACGTTGAATGTATCCTACACGATAGGGACGTTGATTGAATCACACATGATAACAATCTAGGTAAATCAGGGGAATACCATCTAGACGTAACCCTATGAAAACCTCGTGTAAAATGTTCGCCGATACTCTACGAGATCCCATAATCAGCCAATCACGACCTTTTCAACCTTTTCGCTCTGACAATGATTGACGTTTACTTCAAGGAGATTAACATCTTCGCACGGCACAATCTTTTGATATTTTCTACCCCTAACAAGGCCAGACTTTTCGGTGGGAGTAAACTCTTTGATGTTTACGGACCCTGCCGGGAAATGATGCCTTATTTGGAAACTGTTTCGGGATAATGTTTATATATTAGACCACGATCTACCGTGTATAATTACTGTGGGCGTGATTTTGAAATAGTCACAACCAGTTATCCATTTGATTGGCTAACAATAGTAGTTTCAACTCGCGCGGGATTTATATAGGGCTGAATTCAGATATAATATTCCGTGATATTATATCTGAGTTTACTGAGATTGACATGATAAGGACGTTGAACGTATTACACATGGCAGCTTCACGAGAGTAATGAATTGGTTCAGTTAAATTAAACTATTCTGGGTTTCGTTTTCGCACAGTCGAGGTATGACGGTATACCAACATTGCAATGAAGCATCAACAACAGGGAACAGAAAGACGAGTACACAAAATGGACTACAATGTCAACTTGCGTTTGCATCTTAACCCTGTTTTCCTCGTGATCTGTACTCTTGTGCGTCGCGGTTATAATCGGAAATACACTTACAATTCGATACTTTAAGAAAACCAGTAAAATTTCGTCAACTTTCAAGGTCTATATATGTGACTTCTCTGGTACTTGGTGAAATTGAAATTGATCTGATTTCCACACCCGTCAATGTTATATATTTGATATTCGTTGAATGGTCTTTTGGTCCTTTACAGCTTTCTATCAAAGTGGATTGATTCTTTCCCGTGAATTATTGGATTTACATAGACTTTTTGGTTTTGTTGTGGTATGGCCCGCAATCTACCTACATTGTTAATCTTGTACTTTGGCAACACAACTGCCCTGTCTTCTATTATCTAGGTAAAATCCAGGTGACACAATGTTAATGGACCATATATTTCTCTTGCACACGTGATAATGATTGTATTTTTGACTTTCCGGTGTATTTTTCCGGACAGCTAGAATATCTTGTCACTGTTCGTACAGCTTCATGTTGCGTTGCTGTGTCGAGCGTCACTTATCTGAGTCTAACCCCGTTATATGATTGTCATAATGTTCAACAGCGAAAACAGTCGGCACGATGTCCGGTTGTGTCAGAAATGTTGCCTCCAATTGCTTCGGATTCGTAGGGCTAACATCCCTTTTAGTCATTATATGACCCATTTCATTAAATAAGTGTTCTTTGGGTTAACATCTTGAAGCCAAATAGCCCGGTGCCTAGCTCTAAAACTAGAAACTAAATAGATTAATATTGACGTCACAGCGTCCTAAAAGCCGCTGCAAAGAGAATAATGGCACGACAGCCAAGTGAAGAAGCATAGTTAAGGCAAGCACTGTCATCAATGCCGTTTATTATGAGCAAGATCTGAAAAGATTTAAGAGACAGTCAGTGGTTTCATACAATGGCTGTTGGCGAGCTCAGATTTGTTCTTTACAAGTGTAATGAGAGGATTTCCGTTGCACAGTTTGAACGTTGGCGGTGTATTGATCACTGCGTATAGGCAAGACCTGCCAATGGATCGGGCTTATCGCATATGGGAGATGTAAGAGACTTCCATGGATACTATGAAATTATACCCCGTATCGGAATGCCATTAGGCTGCGTTTGAGCAAATCAATCTAAGGAAACATCATGTCGTGGGTTCGAGCAACGCTTAGCGACGAATGTGCGATCCATAACAAAGATGTAAAGGAAAGATCGAAAACCATTGCTACTCCATCAAATCCATTTTTTTCACCATTACCGATTATCCTAGCAGGCCTCAATTTAAGGTGGTAACCTGTTTTCGGGTTGCCTGGAGGTTGCCATATGAAAAATAGTGGTAACCTATTTTCAGGTCCCCATAATTTTGACTGATAATTGACAATAGGATAATAATTATGCAATAGGTTGGCATAGGTTACCAGTGTAGATTTCATGGTAACCTGTTCAGAGGTTACATTCAGCACTCCTTAAATTGAGGACTGCCTAGATGCTGGTATTTTATGTCTATCGAATACCTCTGAGAGATAATGGGTCAAAGATATGTCGCTCTCAAATCTCCATGCACACGCAAGCTGTGTTTGTAGAAATAGCAGACATTATCCGTATTTTTTAGCTACAAAATCGTTATGCGCGGTATCATTTGCTCAATTGAGGAAAGAAGACCATTGGTAATTGTTCAAGAGAAATATGCGGTCGATTAGCATTCATGATCCTTGGTGTTTGACACCATTAATGATATGACAATTGTGATGGTCCATAAAAGAGTTTCAATCTAGATAGATTGCAGTTCAAACCTAAAGAGGGTAAGAAATTCTTTCACACATTGAAGAATATACGGAAACTGTTTGCAGAAACAATCGAATTCGCTAAAGTTTGATTTTTTCTCGATTCGCCAGTCATTTTGACGAAGACTGTATCAGTGACCATATGAATCTTGGGATTTCTAACTTGGGAGACATGACAATGTCGAATCTATTCCCGTTATATTTGGAACATTTTTTTGGGCGGGGGTGTTTTCGATTAGACCATCTTGTGTTATGAAAGGCGGTTAAAGGGAAACGGAATGGAAATCAAAATTGGTGAAAGAGAGATCATGTCATCGCCATATTCTTCCAAAGTATCCCGACATGGAGGTCGAGATATTATATTACAAAGATTGTGGGGTTTGGAGCAAATTTGGTATGCAAATGAGCTTTGATGATGGCACAGAGTCATCTAGAAGTTAATATTCTTTCTTCCTTTCTGTTATGCTTAGTGTTAATGTTTTTTGTTTGCATTCCATTAACAGTGTATTTGTCTGAAGTAACATAGATAGCGTATTAGGTTAATTTATCAGCTAACATTGTGTATGCTGGAACTAACGTAGATAACGTACACGTAGGTTATTTATCTGCTGAAATTGTGTTTGTCTGAACTAACACAGATAACGTAATATGTTAGTTATCTGTTCTCATTGTGTATGCTTGAAATAACATAGATTGCGTGATAGGTTACCTATCGATTAACATTGTGTATGCCTGAACTGACACAGATAATATGTTGGATATCTGTTAACGTTGTGTACGCCATGAACTAACATAGGTAGCGTGAGAGCTTAGTATATGTTTTAACTGATTTTGTAGAATGTACGAGATTAAGCTATGAGTGAAGACAGCCTTTGTGAGTTACTAATTTTACCTTACAAAAACGCCGAGTGGGTTGTTGTCAAGCAACCTGACAGCCTGTGTGTGCCATCAATGGTACCTTATCCTGGTAACTGCTGAATACGTGTTTGACTTTGGGAGATATTATGGACAAAACTGTGACCGCTTTATTCAGATCCATTAAGGTAGAGCAACGGAGTATTGATCACCGAAGGAGCGCGGACGTTAGACCTCATAAGTGATGCCTAACCTCACTGAGCCCAGCGTTGCTGTCATATAATGGCAAGTAATTCGAGTCATTCACACTGGTCATATACACTGGCACAGACAAAGTGGGACATATTCCAGAATAAATTAATTGAAAACTTATAAGGATAAAATAAATAAAGAAAATGATTTTAGGATGGAATCATCATGATGTCTTGCGGGCATCATTGAAAAATGTTGACCGCTCCCTTCTGGCTTATGTCTCATTAAATTCTTTGACCTTATGTTCGTTGAATCTGGAGCTAATATTAAATGCGTTAACCAGCTACCGTGGAGATAGAAACATGACATATGCGTAATGATAATAAAAAATGCAAACAACTATCCGAGAAACATAATCTCCTAAGCGAGGGTCTCGATCAGGAAGCGTTCGCGTCCATGTACTTCAGACCAACAAATTATGACACTAATGCACTAAAACCTTTGAAAATAACACGAGAAAGGCCTCGGGAAGGTTCAACAGAAGTAAACAGAAGTAAACAGAAACATGACAACTCAAGAGGGACTGCACGGTCAACTTTCAATTACAACCTGGTCCATTTTGGTTTCCTCATTCTCTGTGATTCTGGGCGTCGTAATTGTCACCGGAAATACATCACTAATTATGTGCATGAGGAAAAACGATCAATTCTCGAATACGTACAAGGTCTATATGACTTCTCTGGCACTTGCTGACTTGGGAGTGGGTTTGTATACCTCAACCATAATTGCTATAGATGTGATGTTCGTCGAATGGCCTCTTGGTGCTCCACTCTGTCTCATTTCAACCATCGTAGACTACTGGCTGACCTATGTATCAGTACTTTTATTCAACGCCATCGCCTATGACAGATACAAGTGTGTTACGTCTCCTCTCCTTTACAGAACCCAGTTCACCAGACGTCGAGCAGTGATAATATCGGTGGTCATGTGGATCTTAGGCTTTCTAATCTGGGCGACCGTCATCCTCGGACATTACTTCAGCGATGGATCAAGCGTTCTGGTAGACGGGGTGTGTTCCTTTAACCTTCAGTACGGTGTAATCCCTCCAGCTATTGTGGTTTATTGTGTACCCGTTATATTTCTGGTTGCTGCATATATTGCCCTTCTTCTCTCGATGAAGCAAAGAATGCAAGGTGATCCTAAGCGAAAGTAAATAACTTCGGTCCAAAGTGCACAATTCACAAACCGACTGACCGAGGGAAGAACAACGTGCGCAGCAGGGGAGACGGTAAAGATCCAACAGGTGCAGACCATTTCATCAAATCCCGGATGCTCAGTATATTTGGCCGATATCCAGATCAGCCTATCTCAAACAGTACCTAACGATGTTAGACTATCACCTAAAGGGCGTCCTCCTGGAGTGTCCCAAATAAGATCCCAGAACCAGCAATGTTCGAAGACCACGAGTATTATCATCGTGGCCTTTTTGCTCTGCTGGATACGATTTTGCATAGTCTGGCCGCTGACAAAATACGGTTGTATTTCGCGCTCTGTCTCCACTGGATTTTACTTGACCATGTATGCCAGTTCCGGTATTAACCCTTTGATATATATTTGGACGAAAGGAACTATTCGAACCAGAATGGCTGCATTGTTTCGCAGACGCTCAGAACATAAATAACTTATCAATAGAGGGCATGCTGAAAGTTTGCCCTCTTCACCAGCTTTACGGAATGCTGAATAAGGAAACTTCTCGAATATATGTTACTTTTACTTAATGCCATCGCCTATGACCGATACAAATGTGTTACGTCTCTCCACAGAATACATTTCAACAAACGTCAAGCAGTGATTATGTCGGTGTTAATGTGGATCTTAGGCTTTCTAATCTGGGCGGCACTCATCCTCGGACATTACTTCAGCGACGGATCAAGCCTTCTTTTAGACAAGGTGTGTTCCTTAAACCCTCAGTACGATGTAGTCCCACTAGTTTTTGTGGTTTCTTGTGCACCCGTTACATTTCTGTTTACTGCCTATATTACCCTTGGTTTATTTTTTTATTTTTTATTTTTTTTTATTGCCACAGAACATTTATTATATATTTACAGACAATGCATTCAAATATTAATACTTACCCATCATATTTGTATCCTACTTGGAGCTTAGTAAATACAGTACGAATACATGAATATTACATTTGCGAGCTTATTTGTATATATACTATTTACAGAAAGTCTGTGCCGAAGTGGTACTCTTCTTAAATAAAATAGAAAAAATAAAATAAATAGAACACCTGAGCAATTAGATCAATTTCAACCACAAATACCATTCGGTATTAAATTTCTCTATCATATAATTTTTCATAGTAATTGACTGCTCAATAAATAGGAAATTTTTGACATCGTGCTGTAAACCAGCAATGTGTACAATTTTTCCTTGACATCTACATTTGTAGATATAATATTTAGTAATCAGCAGAATGAAATTTGTCGGTTTATAATAACTTTTAGTTTTTGTTATGCCGAACAAGATTTGTTTCCGGGTAATATTTAGTAAAATATCAGTTTTTCTGTATATCCAGCTACTTAAAGATTCCATTAGCTCATCAATAATTTCATATTCTTAGGATAGATGCTCGACTTTTTCAGTCTGCTGTTTACAAAAAGTACATTTATCGTCATTTCTCACTTTCATTTGTACAAGAAGTTTGTTTGTTGCTAGAATACGGTGGTTTATTGTGTACTGCAACCACTGCAATTTTGTATTTTTGCAACACTTAAAAGGTAACATGTATATAAATTTCCATTCCGCAGTAGACGCAATATCATATTTTTCTTGGGTTTTTGGGATTATCTTGTTTTTGACCAACAAAGTTTAAATATATATATCTCGACACCTTTCAAGCTTTTTAATAATATGTTCCGAAGTTTGAAAGGCATTTCTACATTATATTTCAGTCGTGGTACCAATTTCAGATTATAGTGGCTGATGTACGATTTTATTGCTTTACAAACACCGTAATACTCTAAATAATTGGATTTTGTGTTGTATATATTGATGAAGGATTCAAAGTCTAAGAATTCACCTTGATTGTCAATCAAATCCCCAATACAGTATACGTTGCTGTCATACCAATTCTTAAAAAAATCGATTGGTTATTTACTTTGATGTTTTCATTTAACCAAATGTTTGTTGTATATAATTCTTCTGTAATGACAGGTTGAGCTTTTGCGTTAACAGCTCCCCATGCACGTAAAACGTCACACCAGAAAGTATTGGTACATTGTCTCGCAAGTGATATATGAAATTCATTTCCTTTTTTTATCAGATCTGAAATATTGGCTGTCGAGGTTTCAAATAGTTGTTTGTATTGTGTTTGCTGTAATAAAAATCTTCGTATCAAAGTTGATTTGAGAGCTGCTATAAAATACTGTATGTTTATCGTCTTCAAGCTCCCCATGTGGTAGTTTTGAGTAAAAACTTGGTTTACCCTTGGTTGATTGATGAAAAAAGAATACAAAGCGATCCTACGCAAAGGGAAATAACTTTAGCTCAAAAGTGCAAGATTCGCAAACCGCCTGGTGGACGAGGTAAGAAATCTGTATGCGTAAGGTGACACGGTTGAGATACAACCGGCGCAGACTAGGGACCGTGTGGTCATATCATCCAAGTTACCACATGAACAGGTACAATAAAAGCGTACCTGAGATACAACACATATCACGAATCGTTAGATTCCTGGTATGTGCTTTAGAATAGGTTAACCAGAAGACTATTCTGTGAAGTCATGTGACGCAGTCAGTATGTCGGCACCTCTTCCCGCTTCCCTTATATGTGTTGTAATTTTTTCCTGTATATGGCGAGATTCTGCTGGTGGACGTTTCGTCCCCGAGGCCCGCCCCCTGTACAGACCTTTTAGTCTTTGATATATGTTGGCACTTGTGGGAAGTTGATGCTTGGTCGACATCGGGTCTTACAGACTAGTCTTTTGTGTTAAATGCCGTCATTCACATCTGACGACGATACAGCTCACCAATCTCCAATGTACGAGTTGTCACAGCGAAACAGCTCACCAATTACCAGTATACGAGTTGTCAGAGCATTTCCATCATAGCTGTCTAGATTTGTATCTAATACCGCTTATGCCGGTGCTAGGGGCCGTGTGGTCATATCATCCAAGTTACCACATGATCAGGTACAATAAAAGCGTACCTGAGATACAACACATATCACGAATCGTTAGATTCCTGGTATGTGCTTTAGAATAGGTTAACCAGAAGACTATTCTGTGAAGTCATGTGACGCAGTCAGTATGTCGGCACCTCTTCCCACTTCCCTTATATGTGTTGTAATCATTGTGGGGAGATGCTCAATATTTTTACTGACACTCAGATCAACCTATCTCATACAATACCTAACGATGTTAGACTATCAGATAGCCCCTCCCTGGAATGTCCCGGATAAGATATAGAACCAGCAATGTTTGAAGACCACGAGTATTATCTTCGTCGTATTTTTTTCTGTTGGACATAATATCCCATAGGCTGGCCGCTGAAAAAATACGGTTGTATTTCGCGTTCTGTCTACACTGGGTTTTACTTGCCCATGTATGCCAGTTCCGGTATTAACCCTTTGATTTATATTGGGACGAACGGAACAATTTGAACCAGAATGGCTGGATTGTTTAACAAATGCTCAGAACCTAAATAACTTATCAAGAGAGGGCATGCTGAAATGTCTAGATCAGCTTTACTAAATGCTGAATAAGGAAATTTTCTCGAATATTTGTATCAGTACTTTTACTTAACGCCGTAGTCTATGACCGAAACAAATGTGTTCACCAAACGCCGAGCAGTGATTATATCGGTGGTCATGTGGATCTTAGGCTTTCTAATCTGATCGGCACTCATCAGGGTGTGTTTCTTTGATCCTCAGTACGGTGTAATCCCACAAGTTATTGTGGTTTATTGTGTACCCGTTATATTTCTGGTTGCTGCCTATATTACCCTTGTTGTATCGATGAAGAAAAGCATACAAGGTGATCCTAAGGGAAGTAACTTCAGCTCAAAAGTGCAAAATTCACTAACCGCCTGGTGGACGAGGTAAGAACTCTGTATGCATCAAGTGGCACGGTTGAAACACAACAGAGGCAGACTGTCATCAAGTGGGGTATGCTCAATATTTTTGTTGATACTCATATCATACCTAACGATGTTAGACTATCAGATAAAGAACGCCCCCCCTATGCTGAATGCGACGTTAAACCTTAATTCTCTCTCTCTCTCTCTCTCCCCCCCCGTAATATCCCGGATAAGACCATCAATGTTGGAGGACATCGAGTATTATCATCGTGATATTTTTGTTCTGCTGGATACCATATTACATAGGATGGCCGCTGAAAAATATGGTTGTATTTCGCGCTCTGTCTACATTTGTTCATTCATGCTCGTTCATTTATATTTGGACGAAAGGAATTATTCGAACCAGGATGACTGGATTGTGTCGCAGACGCTTAAATCCTAAAATACTTATCAATAGGGGCTATGCTAAAATGTTTGTTTTCTGCATCAACTTTACAGAATGCTGAGTACGGAAAGTTTTTCAAATATACCCCGGTTAAATTTTCGGAGCAGTTCTTGGTCGGATGTGTCGTCGAATCGGTTTCTTGCGTTATTGTATGAAATGGGGTTGAGTTTTGCTTTGCACAGACCAGTGTAATCTCTATGCGACCTAAAATAATTTAAACCTGCACTTTTGCGTCCAGATATGCGATCCGGTTAGATTCTACTGGATTTTTCGCGATATCACCAAGCAGGGAGAGAGGTGGAAATTGAAGAGGGTAGGTGGGATAAACATATTCAAATTTTTAATTAAGGGGTTTCACTTTTCACGATTCGACTACCAATGTCTTTTGATGACAATACGCAGGGTTGTTCTGGAACAAAAGGAGATGATGTTTAAATATTGATTCTAGAATTGAGCATCAATCATTGATAGAAAATAAGTATGCTATGCTCTGCACACATACTTATTAAAGCAAGCGAATGTTGTGTCCTTTTGATAGAGTTCTTGAAACTGTCCAAGAAACCAACATCATGGGAGTTAACATAGATCGAAGTGTAAGTTGGATCGAAGATCTGACAAACTTAAGTATATCCGGTAACTTGAATGTGTTGGAGGCAACCCAATGCCGAACAAGCCATTGCCAAACAATCGCATAACTAATTTGTATTTTTTAATTGTGGAAACTGTTCAGCTAAGACGACACCATTAAAATTCATTACTTATTATGTAGTAAATTTGGCCTGCGCATCTCCAGAAAAACCTATTCCCAATATTTCGTTGCAACAAATGATCTACCTTGCTGGAAAGACTGATTCGTTCTGTCAAATTTATCGGGAATTTGAACATATGATCCAGCCGCCATGACAGACAATCACCCTGCAGAAACTGAAAATGGCCTAAAACCCCATGGAGGTACCGGACAAAAAGCTGTCACAATGTTGCTGTCTGCAGACACTGTTCCAGATTTTTTGTATATTTTTTTTGTCAAATAATCCAAAAAGAATTTCAATATATATGATACCAACCGTTCCTTCCTGGGATTAAAAGTCACCCGATATTATTTATATTTCTATGGTGAATTTGGGGATATGGTGGTGCACAAAAATGCAAATATTAGCACCCTTGGTCCAACGGTTGCAAAGATGCTAGCATGCAACCATATCTCCAATTGTACAAAAATGCAACATTTCCTTGTATCCTCTTATCTCAAAAAACACCTCAATATCTTCAGTTAAAGACCCTGGAATGATATATTTTCTGGTTCCCTTCACTATTTTATCATGTATTTGTGAGCTAATATATACAGGTGAATCTTCACATATCACACAATGCAGTTGTCAGAAAAATGCACCCTCAATCCTTCATCCCAAAAGCCTATATTTAAACGTCATACACTACGTGGTGCCGAAAACATTGAATTGCAAAGTTATTACTCTGGCAAAAATGCTGGCAAACCACGCTATTCTCACACAAGAACTGGTATAACTAAGAAATATGGCCATGAAATATGGTGCATATGAACTTCCAGTTAAGATCCTCAAATTGGAGGGGGTCTGTTAACCGATGGATAGTTTTAGTTAGACTGGAATCTAGGTAATGACCATTTCAGCCACAATGCTCATGATATTGGCTGATTAATTAGATAAGTGTTGAAAAGCTCAAAGACCAGCCTAACAGCAATGTCATGCCATTCGAACAATGAGGCGAGCTCCGACAGCTCATTAACGAACAAGATTTCTACTTCCGGCCTCATTCAGGTCTCCGGAATCCTTGTTTACAATTGAAAACAGTTGATAAGAAGATTGCAAGTGCCAAGAATGCACCAAAGAATGCACCAACTGCCGTTTTCAACAAAAACAACAACAACAACAAAATGTTAAAATCTGGCTTTAGGTTAGACGACACCATTAAAACTTCTTACTTATTATGTAGCAAATTTGGCCAGAAAAACCTATTCCCAATATTTCATTGCAAGAAATGACCTACCTTGCAGGAAAGGTTGATTTGTTCTGTCAAATTTGTCGGGAATTTGAACACCTGATGAGCGGCTCGTTTTCGAGCCAGCCGACATGCCAGACAATCACCCCGCAGAAACTACAAATGCCCTAAAACCCCATGGGGTTACCCGATAAAAAGCTGTCACAATGTCGCTGTCTGCAGTCACTGTTCCAGATTTTTTGTATATTTTTTTTCAAATAATCCAAAAAGAATATCAATATATATGATTCCAATCATCCTTCCTGGGATGAATAACAGCCAATCAGCGGACAGCCTGTTTTGTGCGGTATTTCATCTGTTATACACACATAACAGTGTCGTCTAACCTTCACCTGTATGGGGTAACATGCCAGATAAACAACTGTTAGAATATTTTGCATTAACTACAATTATTTTACATATCAATATATTTATAATGAAAATAGTCATTTATAACCTGCGGTTAGCTATACAATTCTCGAACGTAGCCTTAGTATCTCGGCAGCGCATTCACTGCACCTATTCATGTGGAGACTATGTATATAAGCTTTGCGGAACTCGAAGCAACCGGAGTTAACACTACTAAAGAGAAAGTAACCATAACAAAAACTAGCTAACTCTACTTGAAGTTTATATCACAAACATGTTGATATATAATAAAGCAAAATAGCAAAGTTCAACCAGTACTGAAGAGACTTTGTCTTTTTAATTCTCTTTCCGTCCTTTAAAGTTCAATATCGACAATTCTATAACAATTGTGGCAATAACATCGAGCTAACCAGTGCAATAATTACAAAATTTATCACGGTTATGTGAACTGTACATGCGTCAGGTGCAGGCGTTCATTTGGACATTCCATTTCATAACTCGGGATGAGGAGAGGGACGTCTGCTTTCATACAAGTAACAATCGAATAAAACAAACAAATAAATTACAAGATGAAATTTTCTTCTCAAGTTTAACTGTTGTTTCCATCGAGAAGTTGATTAACAAAGCAACATAAATAGGCATATATCCACGTAATTTCCCAACAGCTGACTCAGCTGACGAAATTAAACATTTGAGAGACCACATAAACTCGTCCACTGACATTGGCACGATGTCAACCGAGACGGGAGCATCGCCCCAACATCAGTGGATGAGTTTTTTTCTTCAAAAAGTGGAGAAAGGTTGTCAAAATTTAAATATGTTTTTAGAGTTTCATTGTAATCTTTGTTGATAATCAATTTAAGTACACTGTTAGAAGACTATGGTTACCCTGACCAGGACATATATGGTCAATCGTCATGTGACTATAAAACTCATGGTCAGATTTTACTGGTCAAACCATTTCGACCATAAGAACTATGGTCAAAATTGATGACCAGAAAATATATGGTCGCATTTCTCTGATTCGACCAAGATTGGAATGGTCAGATGTCGGGGCGCTACCATAGAATTAGTGGTCGAATCATTGGACAATATATGTTATGGTCGACTGCCATATATTAACCATAGCTTGCATGGTCGAATTCATCATCCAATATAACCATATTCTTACATGGTCAAATGGAACACATAATAGTGGGTATATGTTGTTGTTCTAACCAGGATGTTTATGGTAGGCCTAATCAGTTCAACCATGTTAACCATACGTTATATCGTCAAATTGGACTAGGCCTACACCTATAAGTGGGTTGCTATTTTTTATTTATTTGTTTGTTTGTTTTTTTTTCATTTTTTTTTTTTCATTAATAGAATTAAATAAATATCTTTTTTATTGTATTTTTAATACACCAAAGGGTTGAGAGATACAGATAGATTGGAGCGTGTATCTTTTTTCAGTTTGATATGACTTATACTTCCAGCAATAATACATTGATAATACGTGTATTTTAGAAACGAAGATTTTAATAGTCAATCCAAGTTTCATGTTCACAGCTAGATTCTGTTTATGTCAGCTCAGTGTGTGTGGGCCAGTCTTCCTCGTTTTGGTTGACCTTTGTTTCACCCAAATTTAATCTTATCAGCTGACCCATGTAACTCGGAAGCCTTTACTTTTAAACGTATTGGACGGGAGGATTAAGAGACCAGCGGTTTCCGACAATGGTATTCATGTCACGCCAATTTCGGGTCAGATTCGAATCTGAATTTATGACCACCAGATGCGCGCGCGGCAAAGAGGAAACACAAAGGAAAAAAGCTGAATGTCGGCTCTCCAACAGGAAACAGTAAGTATTGCTTGACAAATGTGAATATTATAACTCGAACATCCAAAGATTACTTGTTGCTGAGATTACACAGATAATGTATCATTCGCCCGGGTAAATATCGAATTAGTCTCTCATTTATGATAAATGACGAAAATTGGACGAAAGTCAATCCTTGCTTGCTTTCGACGTGAGAAATCGCTCTCGCTTCCCTCACTGACTCAGCTCCGCTAAAAGCTGAGCAAGGGGAAAGAATAGATACACCCCTCGATTCCTCAGAGAAGTTGTTTTGACCTCAATTGGAAATAACTTGATGAATCCTCTAATCGACAATTGTGCTGCACAAACTCCTGTTGAATTCTTTAACACTGTTGTGCTACTTGTGTGTGCCTGACAATAGTACAGAACCATTGATACATTTAAACCAGAGATTTTCCTTTTGCATTACCACATGTTTAGTGAGACACGAGTACTGGAACACGACAATTTTCAGCAGACAAAAATAATTTGTGACACTTCAGGACTTTGTAGTATACAAAAGCAATGAATCTGTAAATTGCTCTCCTCATGGAAATGACATGCAGGTACAATTTATTGTTCACCTTTAATTGTGACACACTGGATTTCTCTGCCTGATTGTCACATTTCAGCGGCCGGGGTTGTCTTTGTGGTATTTTTTTGTGTAAACCTGGTACTTATTTGATATCACCCTTTGTTGAGTGAAGGCTCAGGGCTCAAGGTAGTCCAATACAATGGGTGACTGACAGCCTTTCTTTTATTATTTGGATGTTCGATTGGGCTGTACAGTCCCATTGGTAACGAAGTCAACAGGTCAAGTGCAGGTGCGGAAATCTTCCTCCAGAACGACCAATGAAAAATAGGAGATTTTGAGAAAATAAAGAACTGACAAGCACACTCACCAGTATAAATGAATTGCTCGTGTTTCAAGGCACAAAATAACACCACCCACACAACTGAGCCACTCTATGTAAAGTTCCACGGAGACAACAAACTTTCACATTTTCCAGAGCACCGAAAATCCGTCCAAAAATGGCGTCTATGGCTTCACACTAAAGCATTATGGGAAGTAATAACATGATCCCTCGTGTCACATGGTGTACACAAACGCACGTGTACAGAAAGGAACCTTTCAAAAATCACCAAAAAGCGAGCATAAATCTTGTGCGTCAGTCAGATAATTTGAGAAGACCCCGTATCTCAGAGTATCACATGATTCGTTCACACGTGTCGGTGTGTGCCTACGTCACTTCCCTTCATGTGCCAAAGTAGAGACCGCCAACAATTTTTACGCTGATCAGACAAGATTTATCTGCCTATGGCTTAATGAGAGATCGATAGATGCCTGGAATGTGCCATTTTGTGGATCTAAGCTGCACGGATACATTCAAACTGGTCAGTAATCATGTCAATTAATTATTGCGTCACAATATGACAATTTCCGAGGTCCGAGGCCCTGCCCTTTGAAACAAGATGGTAGCCTATGTGACTGTGATACGGACATGGTAGACATCAACATATTAAAGGAGGACGTATTCCAGTCACATTATATTGGACTAGGCTCAAGGGGGGGGGGGTGTTAGTGAAACAAGGAAGGCAACAATGTATTGATGTTGTGTGTGTTTTGTACACTACCTTGCATGGTGTTTGGTACAATGAAATTTGAATTGAAATAGCGGTGTGGGGTTGGGGTGGGGGGAGGGGGGAGGGTCAGGTTGCCAAGTTTTTTTCAGTTGTGTCCTTAAAGCAAAGCCATGCATTGCCCATAAACCTACACGTGTCGCAAACTGCTTTGTTCTCACAGACCATTACTGCAACATTCCACTGTCTCTATGGAATAATTTTTATCCTTTATTACCAGTCAAAAATCCAGGCCCTTGTGTAAAGCCCTCAATTCTTAATCCGAAAACAGTCACACTCCATTTAATTTGTGACTATTAAGGGAATGGAATGTCACCTCAGTGTGTCTCTTTTCTAAACAATGCACACAGGCCCTAGGAAGATTTTATAGTTACTCACTCAAATACTGATCTGCAGTACATAGAATTTTTGATTATATATGTGGCTATTTACATATTGTTCAATATTAATTTTCAGTATTTCCTCCACTGGGTGTGACAGTGGTATGGACACATGTCTTTGACCAGGTTACTTCTTTTATCATGGCGTTACTATCCTTGCATGCAGGCTGGAGTGCATCAGGTAACTCATTAGATTATCTCAAATGATAACCGCTGTGCTTGTTCTGTGTGATCAACCCTCACTGTGTTTCTCAAAGGTGAATTTGTTGTTAGGATCAAAGAATTGTTGTTAGGATTTTAGGAGGTAAATTGGAAGAGGTGCATTCAGTGGTTATTATGTAAAGAGCAGAAGAGTAGGAAATGGTGAACCTGTCTCCACGCCATTGTTCCCACAATACTGCAGGGTGCGAAATAGCCCTTTGCCCGGTTGCCCGGGGCAACCTAAATTTCCTTTGGGCAACCAAATTCTGTCCAAATTGCAATGCATTTGGATGTGTTGGTTGCCTGTGCTTGCTGATGGGTAACTATAATTTGTTTGTCTATTTCACACCCTGATACTGGTAAAATCTTCACCAGCCACATCATGTCTGACGTTATAATTATTATTGATTTCAAGCCTAAATATTATTGTTATAAGGCTCACTGTATATTCAGTTATTGTATTGATCAGTCTATATCATTATGATTTGGTTGTTTTAAATCACCACTCTGGAGAATACCAGGATTAAATGCATGATTACTTTGTAACTGGACTTAAATATTGCTGTTGTATCTATTTGGTAAATCATTTAAATATCATATTTACCTTCATATCCACAGCCCAGTGATCAAACCCAGAAAACATTCACATGGACCAAGTGCAGCATGATTTATGTATTTGGGTGACCACAATGAACATGACCATGTACATATTTGAAGACAACTACAGAATGTTATTTTCCAGGTATGATTTCTACCAGAAACTAGGTTAAAGTTTATCACATAATCATTTGAATGAAAAGAAGGACATACATGTATTGAGTAATGCTACTCCTGTTTGCTGTTTCATTAGGCCACTCAAATAAATGAAATCACCATTCTTGAAGAGGTATTTGCCCTCAATATTTTCTGTTGGTGTTGTTAAAAATTTATTGATTCCCTGGTATGCAATCTTGGTAACTGTGGATCATAGTGAACTGAGTTGCAGACAGTTACAGTGTTATAATTGTAAAACTGTTTCCAGATAATCAATGAATACACGAACAAGAAGTATTTTGCCATATACTTGTTTCATTTTTTCAAAGAGTCATTGAATCAATTTGTCTGGACAAGTTTCTCCGGATGTTGTGTAACAGATTGTCCATGACACAATCTTGGTGGCTGTGGAATATAGCAAACTGAGTTGTGGATGGCTTCAGTGTTTATTGACTGCTGTTTCTGGATGACCCGTAACTACAACAAATGGATATAATGTCAGATTCATTTATTTCACACAGCGACATGATATTATCATCTAAGGCAAACCATTTGAGTGGTGTAATTGAAATCAATATTCATCATACTGGTACCAGCAATTATTTTACCTGTTAACCAGATCTATACAAGTTACTTTCATCAATATTATTAGTGATGAATTCTAATTTTGGAATTCAGTTTTCCTGTTTGTATTCTGTCTTGTGTGCTAAATTTAACAATTAATACCCATACATCTAATGTTCGGTGTAATGTGCACTGGATATTATCTTTGTGTTGAACTGACTGAAATGGAATACATTGTACCAACATTATCTTTTCATTGGACTGACTGAAATGTTGCATTGATCCAACAGTATCTTTTTGTTGGACTGATGAAATGTTATATTGCACCAACATTATCTCCATGTTGAACCTACTGAAGTGTTACATTGTACCAACATTATCTTTGTGTTGGACTGACTTAAATGTTATATTGTACCAACATTATATTTGTGTTGGACTGACTGAAATGTTACATTGTACCAACATTATATTTGTGTTGGGGTGACTGAAATGTTACATTGTACAAACATTATCTTTGTATTGTACTGTCTGAAATATTGCAGTGTATGGATCAACATTATATTTGTGTTGGGCTGACTGAAATGTTACATTGTTCCAACATTATCTGTGTGTTGGACTGACTGAAATGTTATGTACCAGCTTTATCTTTGTGTTTGACTGGTTGAAAGGTTACCTTGTAGCAACATTATAATTATGTTGGACTGACTGAAACGTTACATTGTACCAACATTATCTTTGTGTTGCACTGACAGAAATGTTACATTGTACCAGTATTATCTTTGTGTTGGACTGACTGAAATGTTACCTTGTACCAACATTATCTTTGTGTTGGACTGACTGAAATGTTACCTTGTACCAACATTGTCTTTGTGTTGAACTGACTGAAATGTTACATTGTACCAACATTATCTTTGTGTTGGACTTACTGAAATGTTACCTTGTACCAACATTATCTTTGTGTTGGACTGACCTGTTACATTGTCTGAACCAACAGTATCATTGTGTTGGACTGGCTGATAGGTTACATTGTATCAACTCACTCTTTATGTTGGGCTGACTGAAATGTTACATTGTTCCAACATTATCTGTGTGTTGGACTGACTGAAATGTTATGTACCAGCTTTATCTTTGTGTTTGACTGGTTGAAAGGTTACATTGTAGCAACATTATAATTATGTTGGACTGACTGAAATGTTACATTGTACCAACATTATCTTTGTGTTGGACTGACAAATGTTACCTTGTACCAACATTATCTTTGTGTTGGACTGACCTGTTACATTGTCTGAACCAACATTATCATTGTGTTGGACTGGCTGATACATGTAGGTTACATGTACCAACATTATATTTATGTTGGGCTGACTGAAATGTTACATTGTACCAACATTTTATCTTTGTGTTGGGCTGACTGAAAAGTTACATTGTTCCAACATTATCTTTGTGTTGGACTGACTGAAATGTTATGTACCAGCATTATCTTTGTGTTGGACTGACTGAAATGGTGCATTGTGCCAACATTATCCTTGTGTTGGACTGACTGAAATGTAACATGTAACAACCTAATCTTGTGTTATGCTGCAATGCTTTCTTACATGTACATCTTACTGACTGAAATGTTGGATTGTATGGATCAACATGGTGTTTGCGTTGGACTGGAACTGGAATGTTACTGGAATATTCAGCATTCTGATTTCTACAGTGGTTAACTGAAATGTCACCGGTGTCAGACTTCCGGTAGTTCATTCATCTGAGGCATTTGTATATTTCATTAGCTCTTAAACATTGATTTGTATGTCGCAATCCTTAATACATTTATGGAACTTGAAATGTTCTTCTGTCATTATTTAGCATGTTATGATTAATACATGTCCATGTACTTTCAGACTGATGGGTTCTCGATTAAACAACAGAATATGTGTCTCTCAAACAACATTTGATTCATACTATACATTGGATGGGAGTGACCAGAGTTCGGTGGTTGTTTCAACTATGGAAAGTATGGTTCTGCAACCATATCACATATGGTTAATTTTACCATGCTGGTGATGGTTGGTTTTGACCCATAATTGTATGGTATGTGAACCAGAAGCCAAATGGTCAAACATACCATACAATATTCAGTCGAGATGACCAAAGTTTTTGTGGTTGTTTCAACCATACAAAACTATGGTTACTGTGACCATATAAAAAAATGGTTCATTCTATCATGGTTGGACTGACCATGTGTATCTGAACCAGAATATATATGGTCAAATTGACCATATGATTCTTAGTAATATAGTGACTAATATTTTCTGGGTTGTTTCAACCATTTAACAAGCCTGGGTCATTATGACCATGTTAAATCTGGTCATTTCAACCATCCGAGTTCGACCACCGGAATTCTGGTCCGTCGCGTCTGAACCAGAAAATATCTGGTCAGAGGCGACCATATATTTTTTGGTACATTCGACCAAATCCTTTTAACAGTGTAGTGCAATAAAATAGAAAAAAATGTGTTCATAGGGGTGCTAAATCGTTATTTTAGGCACGGTCAGTGTGGGAAAGTTGATATATTAGGCCTAAAATATAAACTTTCCCACACTAATTGTGCGTAAAATAACGATTTAGCACGCCTATGAAAACATTATTTCTTGAGTATTCCATGATCGTCCATGTTATGTCCAAGACGTGAGATGCTCTGATTGTGACAATTTATTCCATCAACTGAGACGAATTGCGTTCAGTTAGTGCTCGGAATAAAACATTGCATGCTATTTCCTATGAAGTTTTGGAATTTATCAGGAAAGTCTGTTCATTTTATTTAGTCGTTTACGTTGGAGCTTGTTAAAATTCAACAGTGAGCTCTGTATAAATTTTCTTTCTTTTGCAGCGTGTATAACAAACTAAACTCGTCGAATTGACTACCATTACTCCATGATATTGATAATATATTCCATAAAACTCCAATATAGTTGTTTTCTGTACCTGGACTGATGTATAGCATGTCTTCATATATTCGAATAAACACCGGCAAAGGTCGATAATGCCGTATACGGTGATAGAGCAGCGTGCCGTTGAACATTCAGTCATTCAACAAGACCTGTTTTCACTTTATATGGCCTCAATAACCTCAATGAACGCCTGGAAACGAATACATCATGACATCACCCTATGGGATTGAATTCCGGTACATGAAGTAATTATATTTCAGTTTTATATGAAGAGAAAGTTATTTCAGGCCTCATATATTATCAGTATCACGAAGTAGTTGAGGTCATTTTGTACAGTTCAATTTGTTATACACGCTGCAAATAAAGAGAGAAAATATATGCAGTGGTGACAATTAATTTTTCACAAGCTCCAAAGTAGACGACTAACTGATGGACAGACTTTGAAACACATTAAATATGTGTTAATGGATATCATGCATATTTAATATGCTCATAAGTGATCCATTAATTCAAATTCACATTTTAAATATGTGGTATAATAAATAACATCTTGAATACACAGTTGTTGTTTCGGAATAAGGCATTGTCTCTCGGTCTGTGATTTGCACTATAAAGCCGGCGATTCGCACTGCAGATGAGCAGTCGAGCATGATAACACTAGCTCCTCTGTCTTTTGGTCCAACACGAGTCAAGACGATCTGATGCAACTAAACATACACCTGCTCTACTGAATGTATACTTAAATATACAATTGGTAGTTTGGTTCACATATTATTCCGGATACCCCACTTAACAGCCAAATGACAGGACGTGACAGATGCACGGACTAACTTATTAACTGATTAGCCCCTCTGGAGAAGATATATTACTGGCCAAGTCCTACACAAAGCCTGAATTTTATCGTATGTGGCAAGAGGAGTGGGACTCTACTAAGGGGCGTTTTTATTACAGTTTTAATCCTTAAGGTATGTCAGGGTCTGACTTCAGTATGCCCTTCAGGCTACATCATGTGCAACTCTTCAGACCCTAGCCACATACTTGCACAGACTCAGTGTACACCCCACAGGGCATTGTGATACATGCGGTGTCCCGGAAGGTATTCAGCATTTTGTATTTATCTGCATCCGTTTTACGGTTGTTAGACAACACATGTTGTGAAAACTTACATCAACGGGTATGGATACGTTTGATTTAACTTCAGTTCTAAATCCTAGGCGAAACCGTGTGCGAGTCTTCAAAGCTGTGACAGAATTTATTGGCAAGTCAAATAGAATTTATATCCAGTTAAATAGATTTTAGGCTAATAGCCTAATTAAACCTTATACTACGTTAATAGTAATGCTTTTAAATATATATATTCCTCTTGACTAAATATTGGCAGACGGCGATGCTTTCAAGGTCTCTCTTTGTTGATATTTCTCCAGGACGAGTGGAGCTATTATACCAAAGACAGGTTTATTATACACATCTGGTTATGCCTACAATTATTTCGTGTCTTCTTATAGTGTCTCAGAGTGACTGAGATACATCATTCTTTAGATGACGACTTTACAACGAATATTATGGATTAAGAATACTGATCTGCGATACGGATTTGATATTTTTGGAACATCATGATGTCTTGCCGGCATCATTGGAAACTGTTGACGGCTTCTCTCTGGCAGGAAACTAGCCTACGTTTATGTATACTATGATTGTCTTTTTGAATTTGGTGCATGTACTGTTATATGGAATATGGAATAGGTTTTTGGATTATGGACGCGGATATTCTTTAATGGACGACGGCTGAATTATGAGTGACGGACCAGACGCTTGTAATTCCTTCACTGCGTTATCAATGCGCACAGTTTACTGGCGTTTTAATTTCCTTTTATTTTATTTCTTTATTTGTTGTTGTTTTTGGGGTCGTGCGGAGATTAACATCATAGCTGTTGGTACTACTCTTGTCATACTGAATATGCTTGCTTTTCTATGCATGGCTCTTTTAGCTTGAGCTATACAATATCTTTAACTCTTGCATGGTTATCTAAATTTTGCATGGTTGCATATACATTTATATATCTCCATTTTTCAGCATGACTTATTAACTGATTGGTGTTTGCATGCGATGGTATCTTTCCGCTCTCCTTTCCGCCTCTACTGTCATATTTAGCAAACAACTCTCCATAACATTAATACTTACATCCAGCATGATGTTTGCAGGATTTATTTATTTTCTCTATTATTCATTTATTTACTTTATTTGTTTTTGGAAAGAGCAAACTCAGAGTTAAGTTTTGGCGTACATAAACCTAATTTTATTAGGTTTGAATACCCCATCCAGATTCAAATTAGTAGTAGTAGTAGTAGTAGTGGTGATACAAAACAAACACCGACGGCAAAATACGATATTAGCGTGAAGGATCTCTGACTTTTCGATTGGTGCTTGGGTCTAATTCTACAGAATCCATGGTCAGAGGTCGTATGAACACAATGAAATCTGAGATCTCCACAATGTTAGTGTGAACAGTCATAACCAAATTGTGGCTGAACTAAACTACTTGTATTTTAGAACGGTTTGAAAATTCATTTTGATGCTATGAGACTGGGCAATAATACGGATTTGAAGATATAAGCCTCGTACTGTTGTTTTACCGACACAGTTGCAAACACTTGACCGATTCTCTGTTGTGGGAAACGAACTTGTATTCAATGACATATTTATCATTTATTTTTATGTTCCTTTGGATGTTGTGCTTATATTGAAAACCTTGTGAATTATGCACAAGGAAATTCTTCTGACTGGCTGCTGAGTGGCGCATGTAACCGTCATTTTAGAATACACAATTAAAGTATGAAATATTTAACAGGATGAACAGATTCATCAGATTCAGGATGAACAGATTCAAATTCCTCAAATTTCAGTTTACAGCACTTATCAATAGTTTCAATAGAATGTCCAGGGCGTCAAGGTATATCTTCCAAGAAACAGTTTGCACCTGGAATGTCAGTTAGCAGCACTTATCACTAGATTCAATAGAATGTCCAGGGCATCAATGTATATCTTCCAAGAAACAGTTTGTACTGGAAATGTCAGTTAGCAGCACCTATCAGTAGATCAAATAGAATGTCTAGGACATTAAGGTATATCTTCCAATTTAAAAACATTTTATCTGTCGAATCCGATTTAAAAAATATCAAGGATATTCATTGGGTCGCGGAGAAATTTGGAAGAAAATATCTATTTGACGCTGGATATATCACTATGAGAATACAATCGCGTGACGCAGTAACCTTGCAGAGTCAGTTTATGAATTGGCGACATGTAATTACATCAAGCAACTGAGACATCAAACAACATAAGTAATTATAACTGGACACGTGACGATATGGAATACTCGTTTCTGTGTACTGAAATCCCAAAATGATGACATTGCAGGTGCTTTTTGTAATTTTAATACACCAAATCACTGAAAACCACACGCGTTTGGACCAAATCCATTCTGCAGAACATTAGAGCACCGGTAATTGTCAATAACGGTACATTACCGACGTATCCTGTTAGGAATTCATTGTTGACTTATATCTTGACTCCGGACGTTTTCGATACGGTGGTAAGAATTCCATCACGTCAGCCTCAGCCAAAGATTATTTTTTAATAAATTAATCAATTGATGAACACATTATAAAGGGAATCAACAAACATTGAAGAAGCACGAAGAAGGTGACAGAAATAGACTTTTTTTAACCAAGGACTGGTGATGTTGAATTGAATGAGTTTCGCACAGATGAAACATGCCTGAATATGAAAACAATAGTAAACAAAAACACGACATCACAAAGGGGACTACAAAATCAACATGCAATTGCAGCATGGCCTATTTTCTCTGCTGTTCTGGGCGTCATAATTGTCATTGGAAATACATATCTTATTCTGTGCATGAGGAAAAACAATCAATTGTCGTATTCTTAGAAGATCTATATGAATTCTCTGGCACTTGGTGACTTCGGAGTGGGTTTGTATACCTCAATCCTCAATGTTATACATGTGACATTCATCGAATGGCCTCTTGGTGTTCCACTGTGTCTCATTTCCATCATCGTATATTACTGGCTGACATATGTATCAGTACTTTTACTTAACGCCATTGCTTATGACCGATGCAAGTGTGTTACGTCTCCTCTCCTCTACAGAACCCAGTTCACTAAGCGTCGAGCAGTGATAATATCCGTGGGCATGTCGATCTTAGGCTTTCTAATTTGGACCGCACTCATCCTCGGACATTACTTCAGCGACGGTTCAAACCTTCTTGTAGACGGGATGTGTTCCTTTAACCCTCAGTACGGTGGAATCCCTCCAGTTATTGTGGTTTATTGTGTACCCGTTATATTTCTTGTTGCTGCATATATTGCGCTTCTTCTCTCAATGAAGCAAAGAATGCAAGGTGATCCTACGCAAAGGCAAAAAACTTCGGCTCAAAGTGCAAAATTCACAAACCGACTGGCCAAGGAAAGAACATCGGGTGCAGCAGGTGAGACGGTAGAGATACAACACGTGCAGACGATGTCATCAAATCCCGGATGCTCAGTATTTTTTACCGATATTCAGATCAACCTATCTCAAACACTACCTAACGATGTTAGGCTATCAGCTAAAGGACGTCCTCCTGGGATGTCCCAGATAAGATCACAGCACCGACAATGTTTAAAGACCGCGAGTATTATCATCGTGGTCTTTTTGTTCTGCTGGATACCATATTGCATAGGTTGGCCACTGATAAAATACGGTTGCATTTCGCGCTCTGTCCACACTGTGTTTTACTTGCCCATGTATGCCAGTTCCGGTATTAACCCTTTGATTTATATTTGGACGAACAGAACCAGAATGGCTGCATTGTTTCGCACATGCTCAGAATCTAAATAACTTATCAAGAGAGGGCATGCCGAAATGTTTGTTCTCTACATCAGCGGAATACGGAATACGGAATGCTGAATAAGGAAACTTTCTCGAATATATGTTTTACTTAAAGCCATCGCCTATGAACGAAACAAATATGTTACGTCTCCTCTCTACATAATCCATCTCACCAAAGGTCGAGCAGTGATTTATGTCGGTGATCATTTAGAACTCCCAGTACGGTGTAATCCCATCAGTTATTGTGGTTTATTGTGTACCCGTTATATTTCTGGTTGCTGCCTATATTACCCTTGGTTTATTGATGAAAAAAGAATGCAAAGCGATCCTACGCAAAGGGAAATAACTTCAGCTCAAAAGTGCAATTTTCATTATTATTTTCTTTCATACATATTTGGAATTGTTGCTAAATGTCATACGAAATAGTTCGTTCGATTACTGACGCGGAAATTCTTTTATGGACGACAGCTGATTATTGAATGTCTGATCTCACGCTTGCTTTCAATACTTTTCCTCTCAATCGCTTTCGCATATGATAGAAAATCGAAACTTTGCTCGAAATACACGAGTTCTACACATAAATCTCTGTGAGGCCGACATGACCGCCACTTTGAATTTACCCATGATCCTTTGCATTTGGCAGTAGGCGAATTTTGCTATTAATGGAATGGCTATCATGTTCTATCGCGTGAGCTAGTTTCATTTCCTATGTATCTTTCTGGTGTTGCGGTTGAAAGAATTCAGTTCAGACAGCATTGAGGGATTAATTTATCCCATTTGCCGGTCATATTGAATTTTCCGAAAGGTTTACAAATAGTCAATCGTATCTTTTATTGTTTTATCTGGTTCATTCGTGCTTGTTAGGCCGCAAATTAACCCTGTCTGGCCTGGGCTTTTTGGGACCTGTCTTGGCCAGGGGGAGGGGCGAACTGCCCCCCCCCCCTAATTATTCTTGTTACCCCTTAAGCTAGCCCTACCTGGCCTGGCGGCGCCCCCCCTAGTGAACTTTTCTATGCTGCTCCGAAACGACAAAACCGAGGAGGCTGAAACTTGGTGACTTTTATGCTTATCTTAATGCGGTCATTTTGAGCCTATTTTCATTTACCCCCGGGCAGAGGATCATGGGTAAATTCAAAAATGGCGGCCATGTGGTATCCGCGAAAGTCATGTTTTTCAATCTTTTCGCTCCATTTCTTCACATTCTCCTTGCCTAAAAGGCCTTGAAAGTATTTTATTTATGCAAAACTAATTATTCTCTATTTTATTAAAAAAAATTCGAGAGAAAATTCTGAAAAATGAAAATTTCGAAAAATCGACCCCAAAAAGGCCGAAAAATGGCTTCCAAGAAGATGACGTCACTGTGACGTCATCATGGCGGCCATCTTGGATTTTTTTACATTTCCTGGTAGAGCTTGAACCCAAGATACTGTGTGGTAAGTTTCAGCGCTCTAGCCTTAGTGGTAGAGAAAATATATAGGGGGGGGCACTTTCCGCCCCCCCCCCCAGGCTGCGACACACCCCAAATCGCCCAGGCCAGATAGGGCTAGGGGGCTGAAAATTGTCACATTATATCCTTGGGTCAAGCTCTACCAGAAAATGTAAAAAATCTAAGATGGCCGCTTTGATGACGTCATTTTCAAAAACGACATTTTTTTGTCGATTTTTGGTCTTTTATTTATGTAATTTCTCCGCAAATACTGCATGATAAATTAGTAAATATTAATGTGATGTGAAATAAAATAGTTTTTGCCCACTTTTCATCGCGGAAGCAGGAATTTTGAAGAATTATGTCAAAAACGTCACTTTTCTGGTACCCCACGTGGACGCCATCTTGAATTTACCCATGATCCTCTACTCGGGGGTTATGCAAATAGGCTCAAAATGACCCAATATGATAAACTATAAAGTCACGGAGATTCCGCTCTCCAGTTTTCGTCGTTCCGGAGATAGCGCTGAAAGTTTGATAGGGGAGGCCTTTTGCTCCCCCCCCCCAGTCCAGGTGGGGTTAATGACAACTCGTCATATTTTTTGTTATATTGCGTGGAAAAATTCGTCAACACTAGCTACCAAGTTTGAAATATAAATCTTCGCTTTATGCAAATTAGGCCACTTCCACGACCTCTTTGAGAAGGTATACCGCTTTCAAAATCATAATATATGCTCGGATGAGTCCCTCGGAGAAAGATGGTGCCTTATTCCAGTCTTTCACGATTCCATCTTCAAGCCATCGGCCTAGGGGTTTTGGCGCGTAGCTCCCAGCTGTTCGTTCCTCTGCCTCCTTTGCTATCTCTTCAGCATGTGGTGTTTTTTTCGAACTATTTTTTTCGATGTATATATAGTTAATGGATTACATCATCCTACTTTTCAAAGAAAGTAACATTATCCTTAAATCTACGATAATTTTGGCAACTTCGGGTCAAAAATAGTCCACTTATCATTGATTAAAAATATTTCCTGATATGCTGAAAAGAAAAGAGGGCAGAAGAACGAACCGCTGAGAGCCACGCGTCAATGCACATGTCGCTGCTATCAAGGCAGATCTATTTGTCTGAGGATTAACTTAAATTTTAGTGCAAGTCCGCGATTCAACGCTCCAGGTTAATATTTCGTCGAGATAATGGTGTACGTCAGTAAAGTAAAAGACTCAATTCGATTTATTAAAAATTTACGCCAATGTTTATTCTTCGTATACAAAATCCATATAATAGAATTCCTTCTTACAGTCCCAATTCACAAGTGATAATGCTATGATCATTTTGACACACATATGGGATAGATTATATGATTTGAAAATGAACGTAATGACATTAGAAATCAATAAACGAATGACACAAACCCCATCAGACAGGGAATGGTGGATGTTATTTGTGATAAAATGAAAAGGGATGAGCAATATGAGGCAGTTCTTCCTAATGAACTAGTCAATAATAAAGACAAAATTCATACATGTGTTGGAGATCCACCGAGAAATAAGGACTTGAGAAGTAAATGCAGTTGTTGATAAACTCACAAGCATTCTGCATGACAAAGGAAATCCATTTAATGTGTCACACAGAAAAGAAGGTAAATCGCGTGACATTTGTAAATAAAGGTATTATAAAGGTTGTGCCGAGTGGTTTAATGAGAAATGAAAAAAAATGCAAAGAACGAATATCTGCAGAGCTTGAGAAATATAACGAATATTTTAGTGATCTGGATAGAATCAATTTGTATGAAAGTAAAATAATCTATAAATATACATGTAGGAAAGCAAAAACGATTTTCGTAGGCAGAAAGTAGAATAATTAGCAGAGACTGACAAATCTCATGGTTCGGACATGAGATCAGACGAAGAGTGGTCCTTTGCTGGACGTAATTGAGCATTTGTGTTATTAGGGATTAGTTTTGACGATTAATTTAAAATTCAGGATAACGAAAATAAATCAGATAATTGTCTGAAATCTTAGAATTTATTGTCAAATATGCGTGATTGTCAGCTTTTACCCGAAACAACATGGTTGTGGTTTGTGGTGAACTTGGTAGATTGGCTATCCGGTGTGAACGGTTGGTTAGAAATATTAAATATTGGTTGGTTAACAGTTCATAATAGTACACATTTGATATTAAGCACTGTATATAATATGAAATAGGCAAAGCCTAGAAACGAACGAAGTATACTTCTTTTGTTCGCTTCTGACTTTGCCTTTTTCGTATCATTTTTTTTTTTTTCGCAAACCATTTAGGTCTATATAGTCACTGTTATATTACGGAAGCTTAGAAGGGACATTGAAAATTATATACATAGGCGCAGCCTAGTGCGAGTTCTTTTCATTTTCCTGGTCGTTTGTGGCTTGGTGATTTCTGATGAAATACTGGCAACCCAAAAGTTTGGAATTGCTGTGGTTGTGGATGATGCGTTGAATATTTGATCAATCGGGAAACGTATTGTTCTTTATCTGACATAGCAGACTGCCTATACCATATAGTATATGTTTCACACATTTCAAGGTCCGAAAATATGAATTATTTTCAGTATAATCAAATACAGTCGACCAGAATTGATACTCTGGATCGGATCTGGGATAAAGTATGTTGATCGAATATATAAACCACAAAATATTGGGATGCTTCTTCATTATAAATTAATTCAAGGAATTAAGCTGATAGAATTATTTTAATTTTATCCTTGAATGAAAAATTAAGAATGCCAACTGTTCGAAGAGAGATATTACTATATAATGGACAGAAATATTGCGATGTTTATAGTTATATATAATCAAATTATTGTAAACAAATGAAAAACAAGCTTGATAGCTTATGAAGCCAGGACAGTAGTATACAAGGCGTAAATTGATGAGATAGCGCCTCACTGCGCATGCGTGTGACGTCATAAGTGTAAAAAATGTGGCGGTTTTGTGGCGGTATTGGATGTGTGCGCATGCGTGATGTGTGGGAGGTGGGTTGTACCCACCTCCCACATTTGTACCCACCTCCCACATTTGTGGGAGGTGGGTTGTACCCACCTCCCACATTTGTACCCACCTCCCACATTTGTGGGAGGTGGGTTGTACCCACCTCCCACATTTGTACCCACCTCCCACATTTGTACCCACCTCCCACATGATACATGATAATGAAGATTCTTGGAATTTATAGATTTTACTATACAAATGTGGGAGGTGGGTACAACCCACCTCCCACAAATGTGGGAGGTGGGTACAAATGTGGGAGGTGGGTACAACCCACCTCCCACAAATACAAATGTGGGAGGTGGGTACAAATGTGGGAGGTGGGTACAAATGTGGGAGGTGGGTACAACCCACCTCCCACACATCACATCGCCAGTGTCATGATGTGGGAGGTGGGTACAAGATGGCCGCGAGTAGTAAAATGTATAAAAGGTTGTCTATTTTTAGGGAAAGGGGTGTATTCAATCTGACTTACCTGACCTGACTTGATCAGCCAGCCAGCCAGCCAGCCCTCCTACCTGCCTGCCTTCCTGTCTGCCTGCCTGCATTCTGCCTGTGTGGAATGCATGTCCTGACTTGGTTCTGGGTTTTTTCCATCACGGTTGTGCGCAGGTGTATGACGTCACTTCCGGTCTGCGTGAATCGGGCGTGACCTGGGACTATGGGATGCATGTACTGACTTGGTTCTGGGGTTTTCCCTCACGGGGAGGTCACGTGATCAGTTCAAGGTCATATCCATTTTTTATCGATATGTCAACTCCACACCCAGTCCATTAAATGCTCCTTCACCTATGCTTCAATTTGATACCTCACTCGACCTGTGGTGTGAGTGAGTGCAAGAATGTATTCATCCGCGGTGATGCAGTCATGTCTGGCGGTGATTCGGTCTCGGGAAAAAGCTTCCTTGCCCAATGCCTACGGACTTTACCGAAGATACACGGACTTTAACGAAAAGACACGGACGTACACGAAAAGACGCGAAGGTGAACGCCATTGTGGGAAACCTCCCACAGACAGGTCAGTACATGCATTTCTATGTTGTTCACGCATAATAAAAGGATTGATCTGTAATCTGTGTTGTTGTTGTTGCTTGTTGTTGCTCCCTTTTTTTTGGACTAACCCATCAGAATAGTACGTATCACGGACTATACCCGTAGAGCTACATCTGGTCTATAAAACACGTCCCTCTGGATCCCACACCTTCATTTCTACAGAGCCATGGCGGAGACCCAGCCCCATGCGACTCGCATTTTACAGTATGCCACCGTGGTGAATTCATTCACGGGTTACCGAGCAGTGGTCCGGTCCATGTTTGCAGATGGCGACGACAACGAGGGACGACGCCAGATCCTGAACGAGTTCACAGAAGCGGTCCTCCACAGAGTGCACTCGATGGAGAGGCGTGCCATCACTCACCACTACTGGACTATGACAGCCATCCTTGATGCTCGGGCTATGGACCACGAGCGCTCACGCCGCAACCAGCACCGGCTGGTTGGCCTCATACTAGTCTGTGCCCTATTCACCCTGGCGCTGTGGTATTGACACTATAAATACCAGGGTCAGACAGAGTGTGTGTCATTCACCGTTCGACATTTGGACCAAGCATGTCATCCGTCCTACGAGCCATCCTCCCCCTTACACCTTACCAGGTGGGATTATACGTTTATGAAGATTATGTGACTCTGGTGGAAGATAGTGGCGGGGATTGGAGGGCGTCCCCTGAGACTTTATCGAATACGGTGACACTACAGCGTGATGGGTGGACTAAGTTTAAACGGGTGTTGAGCGGAGAGTTAGACGGACACCTGATCCACCTGGACAAGGCCAACTACGTATACCATACTGCGCTCTACCCACGGGTGGGACGCTACCAAGAGCCGGCTCGAAGTTTCCTCCTAACTCCCTCTCTGTGGTCAGCCTTGGAGAAAATAGGCCCTCTGGTGGACCAGTTATTTATACCCGACGATCGATCACCCCACCAATTGGCATGGGCTCATGCTATCGAACACGCACTAGATGAACCTAATGAAAAAAAAAAGCGGATGGAGAAAATACTATATGTATAGAATGCGCAGAGGCTGGAATGACAGGGTCACCTCATGAAGCCACCCACACACACATGACGGGCCAGAACGATGAAGAAGAAGAAAAAATCCGTGATGAAGCCGCGGGGCCAATGGCTGAACCCCATGAACAACTACATGAACCCGACGACGATGCCATTGATTACCCCGCTACACTCAGTCAGCCCAATGACATGACCACCTGATCCTTTGATCTCACGGGGTTCTCCCTATAAATACGAGAGACAGTGAAATCTGGTACCATTCACGTACTGACCATGACGGAGCATATAGTACTGGCGTATTTCAGCTTGACCCCCGAGGTTTTCCTGCACGTGTATGCGGATAAGGTCGATATCATGGAGGAGGTGGTGGGAGACACGTGATGCGGACCCTACACAACCGTGCCCGGCTCACATTCGTCTGTCCCGGGAGGGCTGGACCAAATTCAAACGGGTGTTGTCTGGTGAACTGGACGGCGACCTCATCCACTTGTGTCACGATGTGTACATCCGACGCGGCCCTTTCTTTGCTCAATTGGCTCGGCTAGATGGAGGTACAGCGCATTTTAACCTTCACCCTGATCTATGGTCTGCATTGGAAGATGCCGTGGTGGATGTGGATGAAGTGCTTATCAAGCGGTCATCAGACGAGTTGGACTGGTCATTGACCATGGCCACTGTGGAAGTCCACGAAGAAAATCAGAAAGAAACTCAGGCCCAAGATATACCCGTTATAAATAAACGATAGAGCCAGGGTCCATCATCATTTTGTCACCATGAAGCGCTGGGAGAAGGTGTTGGATAACTTATACTACAGTCCCGACAGTCCGGCAGCCTATAGTGCATTGTCGGCTCTCTATCGAGCGGCCAAACCCCAGGGGGTACAACGTGCCCAAGTCCGAGATTGGTTAAGAAGACAAGACACCTATACCTTACATCGATCTGTCCGTCGCCATTTTCTACGGAACCGGGTCATCGTGGGAGGAATAGATGCCCAGTGGCAAGCGGATTTGGTGGATATGAGCGCCTTTGCCAAACACAACGATGAGAATCGGTATATCTTGACGTGCATCGATATCCTATCCAAGTATGCGTGGGTGGTACCCATCCGGACGAAAACGGGGGCAAATCTCATAGCGGCGTTCAAAGACATCTTCAAGACCGGGCGCAAACCTTTGTATTTGCAAACCGACGAAGGCACAGAATTCCTCAACAGACCGTTCCAAGCCTTTCTCAAGAAACAGAAGGTGTTTTTCTTCCATACGTACAACGAGACCAAGGCTTCCGTGGTGGAGAGGTTCAACAGGACATTCAAAGGCCGCATGTATAAATATTTCACCTATAAGAATACAAGGCGGTACATCGATGTTCTCCCGAAACTGGTGAGGGGTTACAATCGAGCCTATCATCGAAGTATAGAGAGAGCCCCCATTACCGTGACCCAACGCAATGAAGCCCAAGTCCGGCGTGTCTTTGTACCCCAGGCCATCGCAGCGAACGACGAAGGCGGTGTACAAGGTCAGTAAAGTCAAGGGCAAGTTCGAGAAAAGTTACTTGCCCAACTGGAGCGATGAGCACTTCCTGATTAAACGGCGCCTACCCCGACAGCGGCGAGTCTATGAACTGGAAGATCTCCAAGGGGAAACGTTGCTGGGGACGTTTTACGACACGGAATTACAGCCTGTTGTAAAACACAGCAAGACTACTACACGGTGGAGCAGATTTTGAAAACGGAACGTCGACGTGGCAAACTGTTTCATTTCGTAAAATGGCAAGGCTGGCCCAGTTCCTTCAATTCCTGGGTCGCTGCCAACCAGGTGAAAACGACTATAAAGCCAGACACCACTGCCGTCCTCCTTCATTCCACGTCCGACCCCAGTGCTATGGACCAACAGCAGCTGCCTCCGAAGACAGCGTCTCGCAAAACGCGCAAAGCGCAAGTGGGCTTTGGGGTGCTATTGCTAACCCTGCTGAGTGTGTTGTACGGAGGTGTGTTTTACGACGTAGCCTATGTCAGTACGTTACTTAACCAACTGAGAACACCAGCCATCAGCGAAACGGGTCTACAGAGAGCACCAGTCGTATCGAGCCCAGTCACCACCACCACCACCACCACCACCACACCCCGCGTACAAGCCACGTCGAGCTCTACACTTACACCAAGTACACCTACTACGTCTCAAGACCCACCGGATTTCATCCCTCACAGTGAACCGACAACGACGACGACCACCCACGTTGTACCCACACCCAGCACCATCTCTGAACGTGAACAGACAACGACGACCGACGTTGTACCCACCACCACTCCAGTCCACTCGTACGAAATTTACAAGAGCGGGTTACCACGACAACGGAT
>JAVTVY010017698.1:0-61316 GCA_036873755.1 Hanleya hanleyi
TAAGGGATGAAAGATTGATTTTGACAAATAAACACTTTTGAGTCAGCACAAATGCCTTGATTTATATACAAAAACAACAAAAGTTTCAGATAACTCCCACGTGGCTGCCATTCTGAATGATGCCATGATGCTTTGAACTGAATATTATTAGTAGTCTCAAAATGACCGTAAAATGATGTCAATTAGATAAGTTTTGGTATATTTGGCCTCATAAAATGCCTTGAATTATTTAGGGCTCAAAACATGCCTTGAATCAGACATAAAAAAATTACATCTTGGTGTTCCCCCAATAGTCGTCATATGGCCTCTAAATGACCTCCGCATAATATACTATGCACTATAATAAGTTTCGTGTTTTTGAGAAAACATAAAAAACACAATTTTAGATGACCCGAATATGGTCGCCATTTTGAAATTAGCCATCATGCTCCGTGCTAAAGATAATTCAGATAGTCTCGAAATAAGCTTAGAACATTTGGCTATAATAAGAATCTGGTTTGTTTTAGTGAATATGTACAAATGTATATGTTTTCAAAAATGTAGACAGAAGATATGAAAAGGCGCTTGTTGGCCACCGGTCTGAATTTCATTATTATGTTTTGCATTATATTATGTGAATGATCTGAAAATGAGTGCAACATAATACATTATAAGGTGTATTTGGGCAGTTGTGGCAAATTTGGCGTCTCAAACTGACTTGAATTAGACAAAACATGTGAAAAGTTTTAGTTGACTCCGTATGGCCGCCATTTTGAATTTAATCATTATGCTGAAAATGCTGCGAATAGTCTTAAAATGAGCTATCACATTAGGCTATGGTGAAAAATAGCCCAATCTGACAAGTATGTTTTTTTATGCTTTCAAAATACATTGAGTTAGATAAAAGAAATAGAAAATCGCGAGTTTCAGATGCCCCCGTATGACCGCCATTTTGAATTTGACCATAATACTTTGGCTAAACATTATGTGAATGGTCTGAAAAGAATCCTAGAACTTCAGCCAATAATCTAAATTTTGAGAAATATCTGATTTGAACTTTAAAAATGCAAATTTCCTAATATAGCCGCCACTTTTTAATTCTACCACTATCCTTTGCCCTGAGGATTGTGACAATGAAATGCAAATGAGCCAAACATATGACAGGAGATGAATTTCCTCAATTTCAACAAATATATACATAACCATATCTTTGAAGCAAAGCCTACTTGTAGTTGTATAAAGACAAATTCTAGGGAGTGTGTAAAAGTGTGTGCAGGCGGGCTCAGTATCTTTAAAGTGATCGTAAACACTCAAGTAAAGTTTCCATTAAATGAAAGATCATTGCAAACAGTGTCGAAAAATATTTATTGTAATTTTTACGATTTTATTACACAGAGTAAACTGCAAATAAAGCATGGTATTCTATGGTGGTCTGTTGCAATCAAATTTATGTCCAGTGACGTCACACTGCCTTAATACATATATTTCAAACTGTGTATGCACTTTCCAATGCTTGATCCACGCTTAAGGTGTGTATACTTTGAGTTTCAACAATCACCGTTCCAATGTGCATGTTTCACAAAAATCCGGGAAATTCAATGCAAGATTCAAATTATGATTTACCATCTCCCAAATTTTTGTGACACATGTCCATCGGAACAGTGAGTGTGTTGAAACTCAAAGTATACATACCATAAGATTGAATCAAGCATTGGACAGTGCATACACAGTTTGAAATATATGTATTAAGGCAGTGTGACGTCACCGGACCTTAATTTGATTGCAGTTTACTCTGTGTAATAAAATCGTAAAAAATTACAATCAATATTTTCCGACACTGTTTGCAATGGTATTTCATTTGATGAAAACTTTACTTGAGTGTTTACGATCACTTTAAAAGTTAACTTAATAAATCAAAAAATAATTATTTGATTAGAACATTTATAGGTAGAAAATGTGAAGTAAAATGACAAAAACTTGTCAGTCTGACCCATATGGTCGCCATTTTGAATTGACTCCAGATACTCTGCTTGATCTGTTCACAAGATCTCACTATTCCCCCCAAGATATCTCCAGATGTGTTTTACAAACAGGTATGAGCTATAGTAATTATCTGTTTGAAATACTGAGTTCAACAAAAGAAATATCGACCATATGAATAGTTTTTAATCAAAACTGGTTATTTTGCAAATAGCGAAAAACTACCACATTTGTGATAGCTTGGAAATCCGAATTCAAAGTTTTAAGCATCTTTTTCAATTCAAATATTCAATAGTTTTGTATATAATGATTATCGCATCGGTGACCTGAATAATATGCGTGTAAAGTTTCAGATTGCTGTGATTTGTTATTTGAAGTTAATTGAACTGTTCAAAAGAGACACCAGTGTGTTTACAATAGCAATGAAAATATCACAGCGGCGTCTCATAAACCATCAACAAAATTGTCAGGGCACAGAGGCTCGTTACCATTGTTAATTGGTTAATTGAGTTGATTACAGTGGGGGGTTCCTGGTGATCAGTCCTTATCCCTGATCACAGGGGCTCGTTACCGTTGTTAATTGGTTAATGGAGTCCCCCCGTAATCAACCTAAATAACAACAGTAACGAGCCCCTGTGGTCAGGGGTAAGATCTGATCACCAGGAAACTATTTCGAATGACCATCCTCCATAATGCAGGTCTGTATACTCCGTACTAGGAACTGATAGACGAGCCATGACTAGGGATGATGAGAATGACCGGGAATCGTCAAACAGTGCTGGGTTATTTATGGCATCTAGGGTATATTTTCGTGATTCTGATATAATTTATGTCAAAAGTGACGAAGATGATATACTTGATACTTACGTCGCTTTATCCGAAGGCGCGGCACTCATCTCTCTTTTAAAGCTCTGCAGACTTGGGGATGAAACGTCCTCTTCAGATATCGAGATTCAGTCGTTTAGTATCCTGTGAGCAAAGAAATCCTGCCGGATCCGTGTTTTGGCAAAGGGCTTGTTTTAAGCCTCGGTATATGGTCCCCTAGGTTTCTGCCGTGTGTCCGATGATTGAATAAGTCTGTTGATTGGGATTTGTATTCACCGTTCAGGGCTTCCAATGGTCTGTGAATCCGCCGTATAATCAAAAAGGTTGACCTGAAATATATATTTACGATTGACATCTCATTTACTAGTATAACTTAACCAAAAACCAGAAAGAGACTTACGAACTTGTACATAGCGATTCTTATTTACTTCTATATATATATTTCCTACTAATCTCTCATTGTTTTTTTATTTATTTATTTATTTACTTACTTAGCGCTGGATATTAAAAAAAGCAAAGAAATGTACCGCGAAATTCAAATAAAACATTGAGTTGATGGGCCGCGAAATCCGAATGGGAAGCGGCCCTTAAACTACAATTTCAATCAGATATCATTGCAGATTTGCCAATACAGAATAAACGTTTTGTACGTGAAATATCCATGAGAGATTAATTATTCACATGTTGTTTTCCAGTAAACTTTTTAATTATAGGACTGGAGCACAGGTAAATACATTTTATACCAGAACAGAAAGCTAGTCATTTAAAGTTGAATAATATATAAAAATGAAATAGCTTTAATGAATTAAAACGCTGAAAAGTTCTACAAGTGTTGAAATCGCCGAAAATTCTCATTCAGTATGCACACTTTTTTATGTCAACTTTTTGTTAATAAATATCTGTCTGCCACTCTTGAAGTCTATATTCTGTAATAGAACAGCTTTCCAGTGATACATATATTAGAATCCCGTAACATATATCCGAGATTCGATAAATTAACACTGTTTTACAATTTCAGTCATTCCAAATGGATTCCTGTTAGGTATTCGAGTTTGTCGTTAGTTAATTAAGAGACCATCTGATTAATTTGCGGTCTGAAAGTATTAAAACAATCTAGTACTCACATCTGGACTTTCGCTTACTTCTAGACTTGCATTTCAGTCCACATTATGTCCCAGTAACGCCGTGCAGTTTCGTTCTCCAGTATAGTAGGAATATACACTTAATTCAATGCGGATGGCAAACATTGTCAACTGCATTCGAGTTTCGTTCGATCTTCTGATTAGAAAACATTTCTCATTGGTCAGATTTACAAATCGAGAATATCCGATTGGCTGTGAACAAGATGAGCACTCATTGGTTGTTCCAAGACAAAGCGACGGCTGTGTCAGTAAGAATTTGTTGGCTACCCCCTGTAGAAGCTGTTATAATTTTCGGCGGCAAATTTTGTAGACACTTACTATTCCGATGTGTCGCTTTCTCTTTTATGCATGCTCGTGATATATCTGACACACACAATGAAAGTGCAAATACATATTCACACTCCATATTGTGAACCGTGAAACCCCAGCATGTGAGAGACTTGTTGCCGGACTTCAAATGGCACATTCACTTTGGATAAGACAAAATTTATGCTTGTAAAGCCCTACTCGAGTTGCAGATTCAATTTTAGTCCACAATTAGCCATAATGGGACATACTTTTGATCAGGTTAACAATTTCAAGTTCCTTGGGGTATATATCGATGACAAATTATCATGGACTACCCATATTAATAAAATTTGTAAAAAAAATATCTAGAAATATTGGCATTAATAATTGTATAACAGAAGCTCTGAATACGAAGATTATTTTTTCTGGCGTAATACTTATTCCAGTCACATTCGTCCTCTCGTTTGGTTTCAAGAAAGGGCTACACTGCGGAGAATATTGTGTTGTTTTAACACAATTTTGTGCTAAAATGGTTTTGTGTTAAACTTAATATATCAACACACAATTGTGTTGATTTCAATACAAATTAGTGTTGATTCTTACACAATTTGTGTTATTTTCAACACAATTCTGGTGCCAAAATGGCTTCAACACAATTTTTTCGCAGTGTATTAGATTAATTTCCGGGAGTCCTAGTCCATACCTCTGTTTGCCACCCTTAAACTTAAAATTATTGTAGAAGTGAATTTACATCCAGTGTTGCCATTTGTGCAAAAGTTCTTCAACAAATCCTCTTTTACTCCCAATTCACTTCCAAACTTATTTTACAAAACAATCCGAAGTACATTATTATCCAGCAGGTTTTTTATCTGTACATTTGAAGTTTATTAGGGAATAATACAAGCCCTGTATGGTTTTCATCCCCCTAGATTAATTATATATTATGTACATCTTGTTTAAATTATGCTATATGTGCTTATCTGGCGAATGAATAAACAAACAAAACTTAAACAGGCATTTGTGCTGGCATCCATTTAGGCACTCAAAATATAACAAAGATACAAGCTCGAGATCCCATGTGCACACCTAAATTGAAACGTATTTTCAAAAAATGCTTCGCCAATGTCGAGGAGTTCAAAGAAAGCAACACATTTTATATATATTATAGCTAATCAATTTATTTAATATTGACAGTATAATGGAAAATATTTTGAAAATGTGTTTTTGAATTCTCGAAAAGTAATTTGGGGTTGACTATTAATTATACGTCTCAGATATGCATTTAAGTCATTGTATCAAGCCATGTCTTTGAAGTCAGGAAACATGTCTTTGAAATGTAAATGAGTGGCAGTCTTGACTGCCAGAAACTTTTGTTTGGGTCTTTGAGTATTTGCATAAAAATTGGGATCCGAATTATACGAGTGACCTTCATTTACAAATCCAGTGTATTCATTTCTCTTCTTCAGCTTTGGAAGAATATTTGCATATGAACTTGGGTGTTTACTTCAGCCTGCAAGATCTTGCAACCCTGTCTGTTGTTGAACAATAGGACTTTTTCCATCACAAGCACCATGAGCACAAAGACTGTGCAATTCTATTTTAACAGCTTATGTGTTTTTACTGTAAAAAGCGCAAAATGCTGTTATATGTGTAATGTCTATGAGGAATTGAAGGAAACAAATTTTCTGAATTCTGAGAATTACCCATCATATCTTCAGTGTTTGATTGTTTTGCAAGGTTTTAATTGTAGCAGTCTCTTGTCATAAACAACTTCGACATGGACGAGACATTTTGTTCAAATATATTTTAGTATTAATGCTATAAATGGAAATAAATGCTTGTCAAGTCGATGTTGCAAGGATGGATGCCAAAACAAAGGCCTTATATCAGACGCCAGCCCTTCATTCACACTGAAATAAACATTACATTTTTAACGCAGTATTGACCAATGCAGTACATTCTGTACTAATGCAGACCGCAAGAATTGAAACATGAATCGAGTTCGTGGATCCATGTCCCAAAACTTCCATTGGACAGACGTTCAACTTGTAATTATCCCTTTATTACGGTGTATAGCGAAGGGAAATATAGGTTATATGTGTCACACTTTGACGCCCAAGGCTAACAATTTTTACCTGTATGGTCATACAGCATGTTTAGAACGATTGAAAGTGACAGATGTGCTAAAGCATTAAATTGTCTCATTCGTATTGTCTAAATTCAATTTAGCCGGAAAACTTATGGTTGGGCTTTATTGTCCCTTTGTCTTTTGGCTGGTCCCTTTTGTAGAGTTTTAAGGATTTGTCTAACAAAAGGCTGTAAACTGATAGATAGATATATAATTTATTTACGTCTCACCATTTGCATATACAGATAAAAATACATAGAATTCAATTAAAATATATACAAATGCCACTCTTATAGAGATATGAGAGACTGATACTATAGAACAAATACTTGAACGTACAGATAGAATTCATTTGCTCACGAATATAAAATACTTCTCCGTCGTTCTAGAATTAAGAAGCAGGTTTTGGCACTTAATTTGTCCTGGTCAGACAAAATTACAAAACGGTCCCTATACATAAAGTTGATTTCTGAAAGAATGTCGTACCTTAAGTCGTCATAAACTGGACAAGTTACAAGAACATGCAGCTCATCCTCAATACCATTATTGCAGATTGGACACACCCTTTGCTCAATAGCTGGATTTTCATATCGACCGGTTTCTATCCTTATCGGAGCTACTCCACACCTGAATTTTGCAAGAGCACTTCTATGCTTTTTCTGAAATACAGTTTGCACATAGCTTTCAACTCCATAGTTATTCTTAAATTCCCTATACCAACGAAGCTTACTATTCTTCATATCACTCCTCCATTTTTGTATATATCGATCAAAAAGCTTTTCCTCTTCATATTTAATGGCAAACTTAGGATCGTACCGTACATCAATATTCGAGAGATGAAAAGAATCGATTTCCACTAACATCTGGCACACTCTATAACTCCAATTTTTACAATTTTTGCCAGAAGAGTTGAACGCCCATCTGAAAATTTTGTTGTTAATTCTATCCCTATTACTATTTGTATATTTTGTCCAGTGACCAATAACTATTCCATTGTTTAATACCCATCGGCAGCCACCCCATTTCTCCATTAATACCAGCATTTGGGGTGTATCTACCTACACCAAGATAAAAACGTTCAGTCCTATGTTGTACCGCATTAATAGAAGATGTATCTGATGTTCCCCAAACCGACGCACCATATGTCATAACAGGCACAACCATAGACTCATAAAGCATACTAAAGATTTGGTAAGGTACACCACCCATAGTTTTACACTTTGCAATAACCAAACCAAGCGCACGGCTGGCAGATTGGGCGACACATTTTGTCATCATATTATAATCTAAATGCTCTGTTATTAGCAAACCCAGGTACACGTATTTATCCACTACATCCAAGACTTTGTCACCACATGTGAATTTATCTTCAGATTTAGGTACTGATGGGTTCCGAAAATGTATAACTTTTGATTTATCTTGATTAACTGTCATTTTGTTATCAACACACCATACTGATAGATGTTCAAGGAGGAACTTCAGGTCTTCACTAGATTCCGCTAACAATACAATGTCGTCTGCTAAAGTAAAATACAAACCAACTCTCCATCAATGTTAACTCCCTTATCAAAACTCTTCAAATATAGCGATAAATTATCAATATATATATTGAAAAGAAGAGGAGAAAGAACACATCCTTGTCTTAGTCCACATTTGACATCGAACCATTCCGAAAATAAACCATTCAATTTCACACAGCATGAAACGTTATTATAAATTGACATAATAGCTTTCAAAATTTTTCCATCGGCTTTCCATCATAGGCTTTGCGAAAATCCATAAAAGCAGCAAATGTGTTCTGTCTTTTCTTCTTACGAGTCTCAATAATATTTACAAGAGATGAGATATGGTCTACCGTATTGCGTTCGGATCGGAAACCATTTTGTTCGTCACATATTAAACTGCCTCTTTCGGCCCATGCTGATAGCCTATCATTCAAAACGGAGCAGTACAACTTATATACAACCGGGGCGAGTGTTATTGTGAGTGGACGCATAGAATACTGTACTGGTTGGCTGTATTCACTTGTTCTTTAAAATGGGGACTCTCTTGAATGCAGCGTAGGGGGTATGCTCAAATTTAACTGTCATTGATTCTCAGTTGCATTCATATTTTCTCGCTGTCAAATTAAAAACCGAATAAACTTGTATTGGCGGAACAATATCCAACACAGAGAATAAAGATTTTTCTTTCTCAATTTTGCGATGCTAATGTTGACTGCTACAGAAATTGTTCAGTTCCTTGCCCCTTTGTGATGGCATCCACTTAGGCTCTCAAAATATGACAAATTTAACAAAGATACAACAGTGAACTCCAAATACTAGAGCAACATGGGAATGTATTTTCAAACATTTTTCCGTCCATGACGAAATTTAATGGATAATAGTTTGAGAATATGTATATTTGAATTATATTAGGCTAAGGGGTGGGGTGGGGAGTCAAGGTAGGGATCCGATTATTTGGCAAGGCTTCGGTGTAAGACCTCCCATTGAAACGGTAATATCCTGGACAAAAGACTGACAATACAACTTGCAGCAGATCCTTTGTGAATCTTACACCAAATCGTTGCCGATTATTTCCTACCTCGACCCCCTATAATCGGTAGACCCGTCATGTAAGACAACGTCAATGAGCAACAGTTTGCGTGCAATGTACTTGACCATTTTCACTTCTTGGTTGAATGGTTCCCCACATTTAGTCACCTATTGTGGGTGTCGTACATGACGGATTTGCCCTAAAACCAACCTATTAACCAATTAACAACGGTAACAAGCCCCTGTGCTGTAGACACGGTAAACCAGAGCAATGTACCCAAGTGCTGTCTATTTGGAGAACATGGTCTTGAGATGTAAATGACTGTCAGGTTGTCATGGACAATATACACAGCCAAGAAAAGGTGATAACTATCACCTTTTTTATGATCATCTTTAAAAATAATGGCCATCAACTCTGGAGAGTGATGAGCGATGATTGTAAATTTAGGCCATTACCTTTTAATTGAGGCAAAATCATCACCCTAAGAAAAAAGGTGACATCCATCACCATTTTAAGGTGATGGCTCTAACTCATCCCCTTTTTAAGGTGATAACCAGGTCTGATCACCATTAAAGGGTGATGGCCCAACACCTTTTTTTCTGGCTGTGTAGACTCAGGTACTGTGATATCAGTTTTTTCAGTCTATTCCATTAATTCCATATGCTCAGAAAGAAAATTTGCGTATTGGCTTGGATTCGTTTTTTTTAGGCAAGATGTGATCTAAACAATGACTTCTCCAATAAAAACTGTAATTCTTCAATAAAAACATTAGAAAATAAAAGGCTGTACAATTTATTTGAGTCGTTTGAATGTTTTTACCTTATTGCTGCAAAAGATCTTTGTAATGTTTATAGGGAATTTGAGTAAACATAAAGTTTTGAGAATTCCCCAAGATATGTTAGGTGTTGGGCAGTTTTATTATTCTGACATGCAGCCCATACAATATATTTTATAACATTGATTTGTGTTGAATTCATTCAATAGAAATACATTCAATAGAAATCCGTATTATAAAATATCTTGTAGCAGCTGCATGTTGAACTAAGTTTTATAAGCTGTAACTTTTATTTATTTATTTTTTTTTTAAATTAATGTTTATTGCCATCTCATACATTGTCCATGAGCTAGGACACCATGTGCATGACACTTTTAATTGTACGTCGGCGGCCAAAAGGTTTTAGCATATTTTCTAGATCAGGATTTTGTGCTGAGTCTGAGAATGCGTCTTGGGAGCCAAAGCTTCTGCATTTTAGTCGGAAAAATCCAATTTTTCGATATTTTGACCAAATGTTGTAACAAATTTGTAACTGCGCCTCCATATTTGGCTTCAAATTGAAGGTGCTGAACTGGAGCACACATACACATGAGAAAAAAAAAACAAAAGCAATTGATTACAGTGGTCTCACGCGATGATTTCGTCCAAAAAGAGGAATATTCGTCATCTCAGGAAAACACCCTCCGCGAAAATCTTCCTCAAATATTGGTATCCAGATGAGACCATCTCCTCGGGTCACTTCGAAGATCGGTTTTTGCATCAATGCCAAGCTGAATTGTTTAAATTATGGGTGCCAGACGCGGCAATTTCCGGGGCTAATTAACGCTTTATCGATAAAGAGAGGCGAGAGTTAATACTAAATCAGATAGAACAAACACAGAGAAGAAGCTGACACTTTGCTTGAAACTGCAATTTACTAGTCATGATAAATGGACCCGTGAAGGAAGAAAGGGAGGATCGGGGGGGGGGGATAATCTCACGGAAAAAAATGTGTACAACAACCAGGAAAGTCAACAAGGAACCAGTTTTGACATGAGCCGATTGGTCGAGCAATGTATGGACTGGAGTGACGTCTGACGATATAAATATGTGACTTTTCATATAGAGACGTTACACGCTTGATTTGCACCGTATTGATATCCGAGTATTATACCGATTTTGTCTCCATTGTATAATATGATGTATTTGACTTTCCTTGGCGGTGCTTTATTTATTTCTTAAGATATATACATTGCTCGCATTTTATTTTCCTCTTGTATTGCCTATACAATGAATCGAATTTTTTTTTACTTTTCCGAACTGGGCCAGGATGTATGAATGTACTGAATTTTCTTTGGCGAGAAAATGGCATAAACATCATTCATTCATCGAACTGGACTGGAGGTCAGGAGTTATGGGCGTCTTTTTTGAATTGTTGACAGAGTACAGCTATTACAACATTCACTTAGCGAACTACAAAACATGCATACTGATCCAGATGTCCAAGGTGCATGGTCTGGATGTATGAGGGCCTTACACCAATGCTCGGCACAGTATACGTGTATCTATTGGAAATGAATATGCGTGGAAGACCATTCGAAGTTCGCCTAACGGTTACTAGAATCCTTCGCAGAAATTTAACTGAACCAGATGGAATAACCGGGATACCACGGCATAACAGGTAGGGGCATCCTCATATCTCGCTCTCTTCACATCCGAACTATATCTCGCAACTTGCATGTCCATCCGGTCCATATCTCGCTTCCTGACCATTCGGACCATATCTCGCTCCTTGTCCATCCGGACCATATCTCGCTGTCTGCCAATCCGGACCATATTTATTTCGCTCACCTTCCATCCGGACCCTATCTCGCTACTTGTCCATCCGGACAATATCTCGCTCCCTGTACCTCCGGACCATAGATGCACTGTCTGCCCATCCGAAACAAATTTATTTCGCTCACCGTCCGTCCGGACCATATCTTGCACTCTCGCAATCCGGATCATATATCGCTACTTATCCATCATATGTCACTCTCTGTCTATTCGGACCATATCTCCCTCTCCCCATCTGGACCATATCTCGCTCTCCGCCCATCCAACCGCATCCTGCTCCATGTCCATCAGGACCACATCTCCGTCCTTCTCCATCCTGGCCATTTGTCGCTCCCTGTCCATAGGAGCCATATCTTATCCTTGTCCATCCGGACCATATCTCGCTCCTTGTCCATCCGGAACATATCTTGCTCTCTTCCCATCTGGACCATACCTCTCCACTCATCCGATCCCATGCCGCTCCTTGTTCATTTTGACCATATCTCGCTTCTTGCTCATCCAGACCATATCTCGCTACTTGTTCATCCAGACCATATCTGGCTACTTGTTCATCCAGACCATATCTCGCTTCTTGCTCATCTTGCTTCATCCAGACCATATCTCGCTACTTGTTCATCCAGACCATATCTCGCTTACTTGTTCATCCAGACCATATCTCGCTACTTGTTCATCCAGACCATATCTCGCTACTTGTTCATCCAGACCATATCTCGCTACTTGTTCATCCAGACCATATCTCGCTACTTGTTCATCCAGACCATATCTCGCTACTTGTTCATCCAGACCATATCTCGCTACTTGTTCATCCAGACCATATCTCGTTACTTGTTCATCCAGACCATATCTCGCTACTTGTTCATCCAGACCATATCTCGCTACTTGTTCATCCAGACCATATCTCGCTACTTGTTCATCCAGACCATATCTCGTTACTTGTTCATCCAGACCATATCTCGCTACTTGTTCATCCAGACCATATCTCGCTACTTGTTCATCCAGACCATATCTCGCTACTTGTTCATCCAGACCATATCTCGCTACTTGTTCATGCGAATCATCTTTCTCTTCCTGTCCATCCGGACTATATCACGCTTCATCTCCATGGGGACTATATCACGCTTCATCTCCATGGAGACTATATCACGCTTCATCTCCATGGGGACTATATCACGCTTCATCTCCATGGGGACTATATCACGCTTCATTTCCATGGGGACTATATCACGCTTCCTGTCCATGGGGACTATATCACGCTTCATTTCCATGGGGACTATATCACGCTTCCTGTCCATGGGGACTATATCACGCTTCATTTCCATGGGGACTATATCACGCTTCATTTCCATGGGGACTATATCACGCTTCATTTCCATGGGGACTATATCACGCTTCATTTCCATGGGGACTATATCACGCTTCATTTCCATGGGGACTATATCACGCTTCATTTCCATGGGGACTATATCTCTCTTAGTGTCCATGGGGACTATATCACGCTTCATTTCCATGGGGACTATATCACGCTTCATTTCCATGGGGACTATATCTCCCTTAGTGTCCATCTGGACCTGGATCTCGCTCTCTTGAAAAATGTGAAATTAAATTACACAAAATTTCTATCTGTTTTTTGCCTTCATTGATCTGAGGAGGTGGTTTTCGTATTTCAAACTGATAAATATACCACTTTATAACTGTAAGTATTGTCTTAAATATTTAATCAATAATTTCATTCCACTTCATTTAGCTGCAATTCTTCAGACAAATAGAGATAAGAATTAACCGAATCAAACATTTCGCTGAAGTGGTTCACAAAGGCTTTTAAACCAGACAATGCCAAATATATGAAGTAGATTTTTCAAAGATTTTTGGTAAAATCGCAAGTGGAAAAAATTACAATAACATATAGTGGTGGCCAATATCTTATGCATCAGAAGGGATTGGAACTATCTAAGCTTGATATTAAGCGGGGAATTTAACTGTCTTTTGTAAACTTTGTGCCACTCGATAGCGAAAATATCTGAATACTGTCTCCATTTCACCTGTGAAACTTCTGTGAAACAGATTTCTTCCCTACTTATTTCTTGTAAAACTCTTGACAACTCTATGTACAGTCAAAAAAAAAACACACACAAACGCTGTGGTAAATGCGTGAGTTATAGACCGCTAGTCTGACAATTCAACCGACAGAGAAACAAGTTCCAGTGTCAAAGTCCATGCAGCTATCATCGACTCGGCAGAGTAATATTCCCAAGCTATCTGCGATGCGGTCCAAAGTGAACAAAGATGGGAAAAAGCCGTTATAAGCAATTGATGCGGGTCTTACTGGGAGTGGGAAAGATGTATGGATAAATAAGTCATGCCAGAGAATGTAAGACTATAGACACGGTTACACTACAACATTATCCACACCTATAGCCTGTTTACACCACAAACATCAGGAGATAAAATTTATCTGAGTAATTATTATCCGGACACTATTGACCCTGAAAAATATTGGTGCGTTAACTTGACCAGGGTGAATAATTATTTGTGTATTCACAGAGAATTATCTACTGTTACAATAAATGACAACCAATTATCCAGGATATGAGGAGCCGTGCTCCTGTAGCTTCGTCGAGACATTAAGTTTAATCGTACAATAGCTGCGACAACAATAATTCCTTGTCACCATGATCATTAGTATGGCAATTAAGTTCTATACAGTTATTCCCCTAATAATTCGATCCCCTATCAAAATTCAGTCGCCTTCAATTTTGGGGACAAAATTCAATCGGTGGTTCTAATAAATTTGATTACATTCTCAAATTGAGTACTTTCAAAAACCATGGGAATAATAAATAATGTAGAAAAAATGGAGACTATGCATGACTTTGAACAAGTTTGTCAACTTCCTGTTCTTGTCCTGTTCTATAGCTCAAGCATATACTAAGGTGTTTTATTATTATAAATACTGGAATTATTGGGAAGATCGCCATATTTATTATTTCGTATGTTATTGTCAATTCGTTCAATGCCGCAATGGTCATATGTGGACTGTAGACAAGCATGCCCAGGGCCCTAGCTCCAACGCGGGAACATCAGACAGGCGTTCTTGGCACGCGACACATACTAGAATCTTGGATTATTTCCTCGCATTTTTCTCTCCACACGTCATGTCGCAAGCTATGTGAATGCGCTAATACGGCGTTTGTAAAGTAACAAAAATATTTTTTGTAACTTTGCATGATAAGGTTGTTCAAAGAAAATTCGGAAGTTTGATTTTATTAACGCTCACAGTCTAAAATGACATAAAACAGCGTCGACAGTAGTTTTAAATTGGGTTTTGTCTGTTTTGTTACTTCTCGAATACATTTTAGGATGGATTTGTTTTTATAGTCTAAAATATGACACCTTGAACCAAAACGAATCTAATATTTTCAAAGCCGCCATATCTACAGTGCTCTTACATCGAACTATTATATTTGTTATTTAGGTGTCATATTTTGCATATATTAAAATCTCCATGCTATGATGTATATAAGAAAAAAGGCAAAAATCAGACGGAAGCACAATTTCAAAAGTCAGTTTATGCTGTTTTACCTTACTTTCGTGTCTGAGCTTTAACAATATCTAACTGATATATCTGAGGATATTCGATTATTAGTTGATTCCTTGTTTTAGGATAATTCAGATAACTATACATCGAAATATTATTTTGATTATTTTTTAGGTGTTATATTTTGGATATATCAAAAACTTCATGCTTTTCTGTTCTATTCTCGCACTGTCACAATATCTAGTGGCATTTGTTTATGTTATTCTGACAGGTTTTCTTGAAATAATTGCAGATCAAAGCCCACATTTCGTATAAACTACCATGTTTGACCCTAGAGATACGCTAACATAGCTAATAGGGGCTATAAAACAGGTAAATATTGCGATTAAACATTATTTAAATGAAAACAAAACTGGTGATCCAGTGAGGTGCTAAAGTACTGTGCCATGTCATTTCACCTAAATTGTTGGTGAAAACTATTTCTTCGATACACGGGCAAAAAATATAGGCCTACCGTAATGATGGAATAAATCTGCTGTAAATTTTACAGCAAGTTAACGTAGATTTTGTGTAGTAAATTGCCCGTAATTTACTTTAACATGTACAGTGACTATTGTTTACAGTAAATAACTGCAAAAATTAAAATAGTGTATTTCGCAATATTTAACAGCAAATTACTGGCAGCTTTTACCTGCACTAAAACTGTCTAGATTGCTGTAAAATTTAAGCAGAGCTTTGAAGTGTACATATACATGTTTCACTAATTTTATCAATTGATTGCTTATCCATCATTCTTGGATCAATGATATAGTAAAGGCGTTTGTTGAATCGAAGCCGATTTGCACCGGGCCAGAGAACATGATGTCCATTCAGTGGTGATGATCCGTTCTATTATCACAAATTGATGGATACATGTAAATGATCCAGAACTCAATCAAAAATGTTCACCGTGGAATTTTTATTGTTTCGTGTCCGGGCCTTGAGCTGTCAAACAAACCTTTAATCGTGCCGACCTTTATATTGAATCTGTTTACCAGCACAATCTTAGTCAGCTCATTAGCTCGAAAACATTCCGCTGAAAGAGTCCAATCAAATTTGTGTTGATTAATTGTTGTTGTTATATCATACATGTAGTGGGACTAATAAACATTCTCTACAATAACATGGATAACATTGAATAACATTGCTTTTTTCCATCTCAAATAATGATTAGTACATAAATTATATATATATATCAAATGCTCAGAATTCACACCCTTAGAAATCTCAAAATACTTTTGGAAAATCTCTTTACTAATATGTAGAACACGCATAGCGGGTACAATAATCTGTCCGACTCCCGTTTACATAGAATTTATGAATATCATTAGGATGTTTATGAAATGCAATTTAGATGTATACAGAACAATGCCACTAGGATGCCAGAATCACTTGAAAGTCGGCCATATACGTCAATAATCAGAAATGGGGAAGGGGGGGGGGGAGGTGGCAAGTTCCTTCAACATGTAAGAACACATATGGATTCTTTCGGCGATCTCATCGAATAAAGCATTCATTTGATTCATCGAATCAATTAAGCGTTCAAGGAAATATTTTAGATTTGACAACACAGAAAGTACGCGCAGATTATGGTCATTCTGTGCACTCTACAAGTCACGGGACACCAAACGTAGAAAAATGGCGGGCACTTCGACAAGTTCGATATCGAACCGGGTATCTCAAAATCCATAAATTTCTTGATTAATATTACATGACATGTACATGTACTGTTACATACTCCAAAACAAGGGAAAGTACCTGAAGAGTGGACCTCCCAAGTTCCACAGCCTAACTCGTCGTACAACAGACAGGAAGGCAGAAACAACTCCAGCGCAGAACAACCGGTTCAGCTCAGCTCTCAAGCTGAAATTCGTTGAACAGACGCAGTGGTTGAAATGAGCGCGCGCGCGATGATGCTGTTTCAAAGTACCAGTACTCATGATATTTTTTTTACAGATTTCCATATCTGAAGAAATAAATACTGGCCCCCTTGAATAAGGAACTGCGGAGCGCAGTCTAACTTTATGAACGTAGTCTAAGGGGAGATAAGGCCGTTCTCACGATTTGTCGCGCATGAATTATTGATAGGCTGATTCGAAATTTTTAAAATACGTAAGTCACATGCAATGAGTGAACCGGCCGATGCAAGTGCAAAAGGTCAGCCAACTCTTTATTTCCATCTATTTCATCGGAAAGCTTGATCCTCGCAAGAGAATATCAATAGGCTTGCACGAATATTCAGATTTTCATGGAGACTTAGAAAGAGGAAATTATCAACCGACTTTCCCATAAAGATACCCATCTAAAATGCTGTATTTATGGTATCGGAAATCATGTTTATGTATCGGAAATTATGGCATGATATAGGAAGTTTCTTCAGTGCATTTTAAAATTAAAATACGATGAACGCAATAAGCTATAAGGTAGATTCAAGTAGAGCTGACGTAGGCCCGACGTTCTGAGTTATGCCTGCACATGTTTTCGGGCCGGCACAAAGCCGATGTTGAAACTGGCAAACAGAAATTTCGTTGGAGACCTGACGTAGGGTCGACGTAATGCCGATATTTTGAATTTGGCACGGAAATATGCGTTGCCGATGCGACGTCGGGTTGACGTAAACCGATGTATCACTGCCGACGCCAACGTATGTCGATGTGTCTCGATCTGTTGTCGGCGTCATGCCGCCTTGTGCATGCTGTCTGGATTTTCCCTTTTGTATTCACTCTGACTCTAGCCGTTACATATAATGATGCGTGTGCCTCTAAGTCTACTGCTCGAAAAAATGATTGCCCCAAAAATTCTCTTTTCGCTATAAACGATTCCTGAATGAATAATGAAAGATAAACGCCAGTACAATTAATATCTTTGGCATCCGTGTCCACTCCAGGTATAGGTTTCAATTTTCCTATCGGCAACTGTTTAGCGCGCGAAATGTATATCCGTTGCGGCGAGTACTATCAAATTTGTGCAGATTGTTCGCCTCTACAATTTCGGTCAAGGTATAGCTAATGTGTACATGTTTTAACTATAAGAGAACATACAGCACATATAGAGAACGAGCACCAAGGGAGTTACATTTAATATGAAATAGGCAAAGCCTAGAAGCGAACGCAGATAGAAAATCTGCCTTCTCTTCTGGCTTTACCTATTACATAATATGTAGTAGGCAAAGCCTAAAAGTGAGCGCAGGATATGTGCAACTATACCCATAATGGACAACTATAACTTTTGTTGTTGTTTATTGTTTATCTGTTAATCCACTCCTTAACTCGATGATTATATTTTTACTGGTGCTACAAGATAAAATCACATGGTGCTATGTTCCCACAATGCTGTTTGCTATCTTAATTATGCTTGTAAAGCCCCGTTCACATGCACACTTTTACTCACGTACGCAAATTTGCACCCTATTTTTAAAAAATACACATGTGTATTTCTTGTCATGTGAACGGAAATACACATGTATGTATATTTGCACTTTGAGTTTATTTGCATCTGGTCAATAGCAGGTGCAAAAGTATATTTGCACATGTGTAAATTTACACATGTGTATTTTTACACAGGTGAGTAAATTGTGTGCATGTGAACGGGGCTTAAGATGGGACACCATTGTGGGAGAGAGACACGGGCGACCCTTACCCGGCTTAGAAATTCCAGGGTTTCCATGGAAAAAAATGACCCTATAAACACCCTGGAGTATTCAGACAGTTTTCCAGGGTGTTTCCATGCTCTAAATCCAGGGTATGAAAATTTGTTTTGAGAAAGGCAGGATATCGTAGTCCAGGGTTTCCATGAACGAGGATGGACACATTATCCAGGGTTTCCATGGACAACGAGGGACAAATTGTCCAGCGTTTTCACAGACGAGGATGGACACTGTCCAGGGTTTGATGGACGAGGATGGACACTGTCCAGGGATTCCATGTCCAGGGTTTCCATGTTTCCTGCAGTATTGCTGCAGATCAACTCGTTTTGACAACTGGTTCATGTAACCGAATATATCTGGATTTCTGACTCCATATATGCAGGCACTAGATCCCATCATGAGACATAGAATAATCATTTTGAATATTAAACATCTGCATGAAATGACTAATTGCTATGATTATATGGATCAATATATGTTAGGCCACATTCTAGTTTAATTTATTGGTGTTAAATTGTCAAGATAATAGTTGGGGTTTATTTCAATGCCATTTTTGTGGATGTAAATGTTACTACCCTTGAATATATTCATTGTCAGCTTATTAATGTAATACTGAAAGACACCATATTAAAGTATCAGGAATTCCACAGAGTATATACAATTATCAAAGTTCTGCAATATGGGCAGAAGTCTTTGCAGCATCTTCAGTTGCAGAAATGTGCAGAAGCCCTTCTAAATCACTTACAGATTAAGTTGTGAATGTCTCAGAACATTACATTGATAACAGAACATTGTGTACTACCTGCTTATTATTGAGTGTAGTGAATAAGTTTCCAGACAAACTCTTAGACTAGAATACTACTGTGCGATCTAAGTCTTTTATATTCCAAATCATTACGACTGCAACATTCTACATTATGTGGAGTGTAGTAAAACCTGGTAATGTGATTTTTAATAATGTGGTCATTCTGGTGATGAAAAATATTGTAACCAATTTGTATATAATTACCACGCAAAAGTAGCCCAATTCCTAAATGATACCTGTGAGAGTTTTTCGCAATAACTTCAAAAGAATTAGTTATTTTGACTTGAAATTTTCATACGTCGTAGACTTGATTATGAGCTACCAAATAAATGTTAAAACTTAGTTATAGAAGGAAAGAACGCAATTTCTTACAATCTGCACGAAAGACTTCAGAAATGGCAAACTCGATTTAGAATAGAATATATTTTTGAGAAAATAGAAATTAAAATGTAAATAATGAAGTACTAATGTATCACAAACAACAATTTGAAAATGACCATTACCTGTACATTTCTCAATACATGATGTTGAATTTTGGGGTTGTCGCGAACTTTCTGTTCGCCATGACACCTTCCACAATAATCTGCACGCAATGCATTGTGGTTATATTCATTTCAACCGTCTTGTTTACAGATTTGCAGTATTCATATAACAACGTATATTGCGTGTCTGTCCTTGACAATGCTGTCAATTGGAAGGTAAGAAATCTAACTATAGCCACGAATAGTTTCGTTACCTTATTTTGGTATAAATTCATACAAGTAACCACCTTTTCCTGGTGATGTTGACATGTGCTCCGTTACATAAGGCCTAGTCCAGTATAACGTGACACCAGGCTTTCTCTTTTAATATGCTGTTGTTTACTGACAAGCCATTGTAGTCCCGTAGGCTTTCATAGTGAACGCAAATCAAAATACCACCGCCAACATATGAGCGAGAAAAATGTCCCAAAATGAAAAAATAAAGAATTTCCCTGCCCACTCACCTTGATAATTCAAAAGACTAATATCTACTGCATACATATCACGTAATTCCCAACACTGACAGGTCTGATAACACGCGAGTGCGGCCTGGCAATCTAGCAGGTATTTTTCCAGCGACAGAATTTTCTCCGCAAAATGGCCACAATGGAAAAGCCTTGACCTTGGTCCTTATTTGGGGCTATCGCGTGCGCATACAATTCGTCACATAGAACGGGGATCCCCAAAGGACAAAGGGATCATCCGTTATAAATAACAATAAAAGGGACCCTGTTTCGACTAAACTGAAATGAAGTCAACCCGATCAGCACAAATTTATTCATTTCTTTGCTATCACATTATTTACAAATTCACAAATACTAACATTTGCAGCAATAATTTTGAGTTCATCTTTCATCACGAGGAACTCGATCTGTTATAACGGTAATGCAGTAGATATTAGTCTTTTGAATTATCAAGGTGAGTGGGCAGGGTTATTCTTTATTTTTTCATTTTGGGCCATTTTTCTCGCTCATATGTTGGCGGTGGTATTTTGATTTGCGTTCACTATGAAAGCCTACGGCACTACCATGGCTTGTCAGTAAACAACAGCATATTAAAAGAGAAAGCCTGGTGTCACGTTATACTGGACTACATAAGGCCCGCCTTGCTGCCCAGTCTCAAGCAGCATTGAAATGGATCAGGCAATTTCATATTACTACGCACTGAAATGTTGCTGATGCCAAACCTATTATAGTAATACTATTGTAATAATTGGAAGTTCTGCTTTCCATTTGTATTTGTTAAAAGGAAAATCGATGGACCATTTTGTGAGTTTCGTACAGTTTAATATGGAACTCTCCTGTATTGCACAGTTACATCCGTACGGTGAGAAGTGAAACGGCTTCCTGTCCGCTCTTCCTGGCCCCTTGCCCAACCTGTGAAAACGAAGTTGACGAGTAAATTTCGAGTTTAGCGCCATTAACAGCACCAAATGCGTATTGCAATTGGTAAGTACGCAATCGTCATAAACAAATGATGGTTTTTAGTTCATTGTGACTTTATTTCAAAAGAAAATAGGTGAGAAATGTGTACATCTACCGTTGTTTATGTTCTACCTGACCCGTCCATGTGGCCCATTATTATGGTAAGTAGATGACCATGTACGGTTATTAGAAGGTTGGTAATTAAGCATCACCTGTCAAATTAACCCTTACACTTGCACACACGCTTTTCATGACATATTTTCTACTACAAATACACACCTTGTGAAGTACATGTTCAGTGGAATAACAGCGATCGACGAAGTACAGTCATGGGTCGTCCGAAAATACGATGGAGGAAGAAATTTGGTTGCCGGACAGGTCGGCAAACCTACACAAACCAACAGCTTCGGAAATCCAAAGAGATGGCTATAAGGAAGGAAAATATGGCAAAGATAAAGGAAGCCTTCTTTGTATGTAAATCAGATGACAGTAGCTCCATGAAGTTGACCTTGAAAAAACAAAGGGAACCAACAACACAAGTGCGTGAGGGCTATAAACTAATCCATCTGGATTCGCTCAATAGTTTCTTGCAGCAGGTAATGTAGATACGACTTCAGTCAAAGCTATGGTGTGATATGAGACATTTCTGTATACTGATTTCATTCCCCAAACATGAATACAGCAATATATGTATTGTACACATTATACATGCAGGTATTATAAAGAAGTAATAAAAAAGTAAGGTCACATCTTCTCCCATGTCCTCTGACAATTTTGCATTATGTCCATGTTGGCAATAATTTGTCAACAGAATGTGCCTGTGAAGCCAATCATAAAGAGATAAAGCGTTGGAGGTATCTCTGTCTACCTATCATTATTTTCATATTGTAAGTTTGATTCAAATTATATCATTAATTTGAATTTGTGAGTTGAGAAAGTCAATAAAGGATTACTTACCATTCATTTCCTCATGGTAATGTTTGCTGTATTGTGCAACTATCCTATTTCATACACAATAAATATAGTTTCGCCCTGGTATAAGATGCCTGCATATATCACTGATTGTGATATAAGGCAGTTGCTATGAGGTCTCCAAATTCATAAATGCATATAATTTCATCCTCTTTATAAATGCATCTAAGGCAGTTCAAATTTGGTCCATCAATAACAGTGTTATAGAGAGGTTACTCTGTATAATACTATAGTCTACATGTTACATATCACACCGTAACTTCAACTGATAATGTCTATCTAGGTTACCAGACATGTTACCCTGTGTGAAAAGGCCCTGGCCATGACCCGAAGTCAACAGGACTGCATCAAACTTATTGGTACGACAAAGAACAGTGGTTTGGCATCCACCCTCTCCACATTCTGTCTTGGGTGTGCGGAACTTCTTCGCTTTGAAACCTCTCCAAAAATCACATTATGTGATGTGAAACGGTATGACATGAATGTTCGATCTGTTTGGGGCCATATGGCATCCGGTGGCGGATGTGCCAAACTCAATGAGACACTGACAACAATGGGTGTCTCTGGACTATCGAGGAAAACCTTCACCAGGTTAGAGATGGATATAGGGAAATGTCGGGAGAAGAAAGTGCAGGAGGAGACAGCTTTAGCTGCTGAGGAGGAAAGGCAGCATGCAGTGGACAGTAATACCATGCATGAGGGTGTTCCTGCCATTTCTGTTGTGTGTGATGGAGAATGGAGCAAGAGAAGCCATAAAGACACATATAATGCATTAGGTGGTGTTGGTGTGATAATTGGCCTGAACAGTAAAAAAATACTGCACATCGGCGTGAGGAATAAAACATGTCAAACATGTTCATATGGAGAAACCAGAGGAACCGATCCCATTGAACATGAGTGCCGCAAAAATTGGAATGGGAGCTCCCAGGCAATGGAAGCTGACATCATTCTGGAAGGCTTCAACGAGTCGGAGGATAAATACGGACTCAGATACACTCAGATTATTGCTGATGGAGACAGCTCCACAGTTTCTACTTCGGTAGATGAAGGCCCTCCATGGTGTCGTGATGTAAATAAGCTTGAATGCGCTAACCATGCTGTCAAGTGTGTGCGAGGCCATCTTGAGAAACTGGTGGAGGATAAGCCTCGGTACAAGGGCCCTAACCGCCTGACGAAAAATGTTAGGGTCCGTCTCTGTACCATCCTGCGGTGTGCAATACGAATGAGGTCAAAGGAAACGGACAGGCCGGCTGCCATAAAGAAGTTAGAACATGACATTGAGAACTGTTTTAATCATGTATTTGGCGAACACGAAAACTGCAACAAAGATGTATGCAAAGCCCAAGAAGAGTGCCAAGAAGAGGGTGATGGCAGGGATGAACGTGAAGAAAGTGCACAACGAAAAGCTACCAAGACTGCAGTACATGTAAGAGGTGGGACGACTGAGGAGTGAAGGAAGGAATGTAGGGGAGCAAGAGAAGGAGGCACATTCAACATTGACTCAGAATTGAGAAATGATGTCATGAGGATCTTGAATCGTGTTGCTGGTAAATCAGAAAAACTGATTTCGAATTATACTACCAACCTCGCAGAAAACTGGATGAGCATCAGAAGCAAGTTTGATGGAGGGAAATTTGTAAATCGATGCAGCCGTGCATCTTGGCATGCACGTTGTCACGGAACAGCCTTGCGCCGTAATCTTGGGTGTGGGTGGTCTGCCAAGGTGTGGGAGGAAGTAACGAAAACTCCAGCAACTTCAGTATTCCATCGGAGGGGGGAGGGCCAATGCCCGAGCCATCACTGCCCAAGCCAAAAGTCAAGGAAGTGCAGATGTACGGAAACGGAAATGAAAGAGAAAATTAGAAAAACAGGTTCAAAATCAGTCCACTAAAGCCAAGTTAGCGTATGGTCCAGACATTGGAGAGGAATGTGCTGATGTCGATCCCACAGAGCTCGCCACACTGAAAGATAAATTTTATCGAGAGCAAGTTAAAATTGGTGCTACTCAGTGCACTGATCTGGAGAAGAGCACGAGGGAGCAAAGCCTGTGTGATGAGTGGCACAGTAATCGTAAAATACGCTTGACTGCATCAAACTTCGGTAACATCCTGAACAAAAAACCTAAAACCAAGCTGAAGGCAACAGTTGAACGGTAACTTCCAGGGAACATCTTGTACTCGATATGATCTCCGACAGGAGAGAGCTTCCATCCAGGAATATGAGATTCTCCAATCTAGTACAGAAAACATCACCGTGGAGCCATGTGGGTTATTTGTAAACCCCGCTATTCCTTTTCTTGGAGCATCGCCAGATGGGATTGTCTTCGTGAATGGTGTGGCATCTGGTCTACTGGATATCACAAATGTTCTCAAAGACAAGCCCATCGCCCTGTTGGAAGCATCCAGAAAAAGCAGTTTCTGCCTCAAATCCATTGATGGGAAGTTGGAATTAAAGAAACACCATCCCTATTACTACCAATGTCTTCATTGGCCAACTTCAAATCACAGGATATAGTTGGTTAGATTTCATCGTCAGGACTGTTCAACCCTAGGAATTGTATGTGGAGCGCATAGTGCCGGATGTTGATCTAAGGGATTCAGTGATGCTCCCCAAGCTCTCCAACTTTTACTTCAAGGCTGTCCTTCCGGAACTAGCATTGCCTAGGCATGGGAAAATACCTGGCATTCGTGAACCTGGAGCAAACTGGGTACATAATGTATTATTTTTTCATAGTTTTATACACTGAACCCTCATTATAATAACATTCCTTACCAGAGATACGTCATAACAAAAACTTTACAGAAACAAATGTCCATAAATAGACTTATTGTCTGTTCATAAGAATCAATAGAATGAAAAATTTAGTTTTGACAATGGTCATTATAAGGAGAGTTCCTTGTATAACTCATTTCCACTCTTTATCCCTGTGTGTATTATACCCTTCATGCTGGTACATGTGTTCATATACATGTATGCTATATTGAACGTCATATGCTCAAGCTATCACTGGTCAATTACCACAATCACCATATCGTATGCAACATGAATATCTCAGGTAAGTTCTTCATGAAACTATCAATGTACATGAACATAGTATAAAAGGCTGGAAGAGAAATAACCCCAATGGAACAACTTTTAAAAATGGTATCATTTATATATATATTTACAGATTGATGATAAACCATCACCAAAACAGCCGGATGTGAAGCCTCAAGGAAATGTATCCAATGATCAACCCCACACCAGACCTACGAGACGTTGTAGGTATGTGGGTTACACTTTCAAATGTCAGTCTGACAAATGTTCATCTAATTCATTTGTGCATGTAGTACATGTAACTCATTTATCTTGACATAAAGGAACAGTCATATCATTGAGTATCACCAGGGTCAAGATAATCCATAAATTGTTGTGTTACTCTGAGATTTGGTCTATATCACAGTTATATTGAACCAAAAATGCTAACCTACATGATTGAAGTTTTACACATGCTAGTACATATCTGATTTGCCTTTCAATGCTTCAGGTCGCCACAGATTCAGTTTGCTGAAAAGCGAATAACACATCTTTGGATTGACAACCAACAACAGGAGTGGTTCCCTGGTAAGTATATTGCATGCATATATTTCAAGAAGTTATATCGTTTAATTCATTAAAAATTAACATTAACTTGTGATATCATCCTCTCTGGCAAATCTGTTGTCTCCGTGAGCAAATCCCCTTCTGTTATGGTGTCACATCAGGGGAGACAATTTCACTCACATCTGTGGAGATAATTCATTTCCTTCATTTCAATTGAACTATTTTTGTTGGGGAGGATTGTGGTGAACACCTACACATTTTGTTCTTGCATAGGGACTGTTCTTCGTCTTCTTTCTGGCACTGATGGCGGTCAGCAGGCTGAACATGAAGTTCAGTATGATGGGGATCATGAAACCTACATTGTGGACCATCTGCTTCAGGATTATGTGGAGAAGTCGCTTTTCTTTGTGTGATATTGGTGAGCAAGTTTAACCCAAGTATTACTATACTGAGCTTAATCACAACTTGCTCTGCACATACACATGTCACCATCACCTATCCAAAGACAATATGCAATACATGTACATGTAACCTAATAATGATACTGAGCAATATTGATGTGTCAAACAATACATGTTCTTCAACATAGCAATATTTGAAGTATATCCTCAGCATGATTCTTGATATTTCTGTGTGTGGACGTTATACATGAATTCATTGGGAAATTTCTCTTCATTACATTCTCTCTAGGTACTTGCATTGTGTGGTGGACAGCAGCGTCTGTATGTAAAATGCTCGGACTTGTGTGGTGGACAGCAGCCTCTGTGTGTAAAATGCTCGGACTTGTGTGATGGACAGCAGCCTCTGTGTGTAAAATGCTCTGACTTGTGTGGTGGACAGCAGCCTCTGTGTGTAAAATGCTCTGACTTGTGTGGTGGATAGCAGCCTCTGTGTGTAAAATGCTCGGACTTGTGTGGTGGACAGCAGCCTCTGTGTGTAAAATGCTCTGACTTGTGTGGTGGACAGCAGCCTCTGTGTGTAAAATGCTCTGACTTGTGTGGTGGACAACAGCCTCTTTGTGTAAAATGCTCGGACTTGTGTGGTGGACAGCAGCCTCTGTGTGTAAAATGCTCGGACTTGTGTGGTGGACAGCAGCCTCTGTGTGTAAAATGCTCGGACTTGTGTGGTGGACAGCAGCCTCTGTGTGTAAAATGCTCTGACTTGTGTGGTGGACAGCAGCCTCTGTGTGTAAAATGCTCTGACTTGTGTGGTGGACAGCAGCCTCTGTGTGTAAAATGCTCGGACTTGTGTGGTGGACAGCAGCCTCTGTGTGTAAAATGCTCGGACTTGTGTGGTGGACAGCAGCCTCTGTGTGTAAAATGCTCGGACTTGTGTGGTGGACAGCAGCCTCTGTGTGTAAAATGCTCGGACTTGTGTGGTGGACAGCAGCCTCTGCGTGTAAAATGCTCTGACTTGTGTGGTGGACAGCAGCCTCTGTGTGTAAAATGCTCGGACTTGTGTGGTGGACAGCAGCCTCTGTGTGTAAAATGCTCGGACTTGTGTGGTGGACAGCAGCCTCTGTGTGTAAAATGCTCGAACTTGTGTGGTGGACAGCAGCCTCTGTGTGTAAAATGCTCGGACTTGTGTGGTGGACAGCAGCCTCTGTGTGTAAAATGCTCTGACTTGTGTGGTGGACAGCAGCCTCTGTGTGTAAAATGCTGGGACTTGTTTGGTGGACAGCAGCCTCTGTGTGTAAAATGCTCGGACTTGTGTGGTGGACAGCAGCCTCTGTGTGTAAAATGCTCGGACTTGTGTGGTGGACAGCAGCCTCTGTGTGTAAAATGCTCGGACTTGTGTGGTGGACAGCAGCCTCTGTGTGTGAAATGATGCGGCGTATGTGTGGGATAGCAGCCTCGACCGGAAATGCTTGGTTCTCTGTGTTGGATGACATTTCCATTTTAAACCATTTTCAGGTTAGCCAAAGTATATCACACCCTTAACCGAAGTAATAATATACTGAGCTTAATCAGAACTTCGACTTGCTCTGCACATACACATGTCCTCATCAGCTGTCCAAATACAATATGCATTACATGTAACCTAATAATGATATTGAGGAATATTGATGTGTCAAAACAATACATTCTCTTCATTATGGCAATACAATATTTGAAGTATATCCTCACCATGATTGTTGATATTTCTGAGTGTGGACATTATACATAAATTCATCATCAAATTCCTCTTCATTAAATTGTTTCTGTATATATACATAGATAGACAACTGTTTTGTTCAGTATACATGTGTATTGACTTACATGTAACTGAAGTAACTGAAGTTGTTCTGTAGGGGGTTAATATGATCTCATCAATATGCATGAGATTGCTAAAAAATAGTACCATACAAAATGGTGGACATCTATGTCTACATATTCTCTAACTTCCTGTCTCCTATTTGATATTTTTCAGTTGTTCTCTGAACTACTTGTATATAGTTTGCTGTTGTTTCCTCTTGTAAAGTGTCCTGGTGAGGATTACCACTGTTTTCCTTGTGATTTTGGAATGTTGGACATTGGCTATCTTGACTGCTGAATAAGGTAAGTTTAAAATGTTGTTAATTTTATTTAGTAGAGTTTCTCACAACAATTTGGACTCCATTACAATGCTTACTAACTGTACTGCGTCTGTTGAAAATTTGGGTTTCTAATTCTGTGCCGTTGTGAAAATATAACCGAAAGAGTGTGTCACCCTATGTAAATTTCCTAATAGCCATAGTGTGGTATGCAAAGCCCTTAATCTTCACTCCCAGCTTTGAATAAACCTAACACGACTGGTGATGTTCCCAGTATCTATAACGAATTGCTAACCGTGCATTTATCTGGAACCTTTTAGCACGATTGTATGGAATGTACACGTGTTAAGCGCATATGTTCATTTGGGAGATTCTATTTTACAAGGCGAGTGAAGAATGGTAAAAAATGCCGTCTGCTTCCGTACAATAGAATAAACAAACAAATAAATTACAAGATGGAATTTCTATCTCAGCTTTCACAAAATGGCAGTCTTGAACATCATTCCCATTAGAGGCTTGATTACTAGAGCAGATTTTACTCCTCAAAATCGCCTATGTTAAAAAACATAATATTTCAAACAATTTGTGAAAATCCTGACTTACCAAAGTTCCACACTTGCAAGATATAATGGAAAAAAACCTGATGTACCTGTCTAAATCAACTAGTAATTTTTATATGTTGGCTTGCGAGTTGGTAAGAAGGAAAGCAGTCCTCCTTTGTATATATGTGATACAACCAACACCTGTAGCTTCAATACAGGACCATTCAATCAACTGTCTGGAGTTGAATGCACCTGGTGAACTGGGACCAAACTATTATGTTCAACTGATTAAAAATAGCTCTTGGGGAAAGACTGGCTGATGCCATTTTGGATATGGGGGTTAAAGGCCGATGTCTCTTTCAAGGCTCATCGAAAGACCTTCAAACCTACCTGAAAATATATCATTGTATGTCACAGACTAATTTGCTTATTATATATAGTATTTAAGCATATACCAGGTATGTCCATGCATAATAGGAGTGTTTGATTTTAATAATTTCTTTTCTGAAATGAGCATTTATTATCTATTTTTTCTGCAAGGGCGTTAGACCCCTCACATATAAATATGGCCAAGTTAGTTGACCATGACATGCAGTGCGTTAACTTTTTATCCAAAAATATCTTTCAAATTCAATAATGCTTTTAATCCTGTCCTTGCGGAAATTGTTTTATATATTATGTTTATTAACAAAGACGATATTGCGGAGTTAAATCTGCTGTAGTAATAAAACATTATATTGGAATAATGTCCTCGACTTTGCCATTTTGAGCCATTTTTCTAGGCAACAACAACAGTGGGATGACAAAGATCTTAGCAGTTGTTTTCATCGTGAAATAGATTAACAAGGCGACACAATTGGACGTATGTCAATGTATGTCTCGCAGTAAAATCACTCCCCAGTAAGAGCCCATGCACATAAACATGTCCATTTAAGTTGGCACGTTTTAGCAAACATGGGAGAGAAATGTTAACAAATTTTACACTATTTTTCAACCTTTCTTTCTAATCATTGTTGATAATCAATTTAACTAGTGCTATAGAAATAAAGTTTTCATAGGTGTGCTCAATGGTTATTTGACGCACGGTTATAATGGGAAAATTTATATTTTAGAGCAAGGGCGAAACCGTGCGTCAAATAACCATCATGAACAGTTCGTCTAAACATTATTTCTTAATTGTAAGATACAGCACTGATATGTTATAGAAGATTGCATTATCGAACATTCCCCCTCCAAGCTTGCTTCATTTTCCCTAGAAAACCCATTAAAAAGCCGAAAAGTAGCAGAATTCGGCCCAATTTCCAAATTTTCCAATTAAATTTCTTTCCCGTGTTCCCAGTTCCGATACCAACTAGAATAAGCGAAAAAAGTGCGTTGTCATGATTAGGCACAGCCAAGGGGCATAAGTCAGAACAAAATTTACTCCATGACCACGATCAGTGTGTCGACAAACCCAGCTGTCGATCCGTATATGCTCGTTTACAACGCTGACAATGCTGAACAGGATGGTATTTTTGATATAAGTTATTATGGACTCGAGTCCCGGGGTAGCGCCTGATACTAGACACCCTCGTGTATTCTGTCTCATTTCATCATAACAACTTCACATACATATATAAGGCTATAGAATCATGATGAAGCAGAACACGGGCGGTCTATCCTATTATGAAGTTAGGCCAACGTAATTAAACTGGAGAAAGTCATCCCCTCCCTCCTCTCCGACAACAAATGGATTAGGACTGCGTACAACGGCCATGTTTGATCACGTGCAAGATTAATATACATAGAGAGAGCATACTACAATGAGTATTCTATTCCAATAGCCATTGCATTCCATTATTATACTATACCAGAACTATAAGGAATATCATAAAAATAAGGACAAAATGAATGACTTTCTTGATGTTGTGCTGAAGATGGATGTTTAACAAGATGGAGTAGTCCCATATTAGTGAGGGCGTTTTTGTCGAAAACGTTTCGCCAGATAAACCTTCCATCAAATAAACAACCGTAGTCACGAAGCACAAGGCCTCTGACGGCTTGTGATGATTTTCTGTGACATTGCATGCGTCCATAAACACACGGCCCCCTTCCTTTATGGCAGCACATCAAAACCCATTGTGGATGATCACAGTAACACCACAGATTTATGTCCCTTTATCTCGAAATGCCAGAGCTGGTATTTCGAATAACTTGTCTGCATGCTCATCAACAGGAATGCAAAATTCAAGCCTTAATTACTCATAAAATCAGGTCTAGGTTGGAGAGGGCGAGGAGGAGGGGTGAGGAGGATGGTTCGTGGATCATGATCATGGTGTTGGGGATGATAAATATTTCCAATCAAAATGATGTATATAGCCGCAATGTTTGATCATGTGACTGTTTGTGAAGAATTGTCGGTCATGTTTGATCACGTGATAATTTTGGGCATTGTTGCGGGAAAATCTATGGGCGCTTGTGGGTCTCCCTCCCGTCCTCTCTCCCCCTTCTCAGAGCCTTCGATATCCTTTGTCCGTTGTCCGCTCTGGGGGAAATTCAGAGATTCCGGGAACTTCCGAGAACTCCAGGAAGCTCCGGGGAGATTGGAATGATTCGACGAGTTCCAGATTCGCGGGGGGGGGGGGCTGCGTGGAGCTCAGGAGAGTTACTAGTTCAAGGTATTGCCTAGCTAAGATTCACAGCGTCTCCCTTCCCTCAACGCTATGCCGACGACAAATACATTTCCCTGTTGGTAACTCGAGCATCTCTATGGCGCACTTATACGGTCATATATTAATTACAGACGTTAAAATTATCCCTATATGGAGCCTCAAAATCACCTGAGATCGAGGGTCAAGAAGGCGGGCATTTTCGTCATAATAGACCCCCTGTATACAGGGGATGATGATCACAACATCGATTATGGTATTTTTATTCATGGCGGCCCATTTTCTCAAGTTAATGAAGGTCCACTATAGGGCGCGAAGGTAATAATAAGTGCGCCATGGAGATGTTCGAATTACCAACAGGGAAATGTATTTGTCGTCGGCATAGCGTTGAGGGAATCTTAGCTAGGTATTTCCTGCACAAAGAGGATGTATAGTTATCGATCTTCATTCTTGACTTGGTTTACGGATGTCGCATAGATTCCAAACCTATGTCTAGTTCGTTTAATTTAAAAGAGACTTTTGCAAAGAGTCTATAGTGATCACATAGATGGAAAGTTGGTTGTACTACCCACGTTTTTCTCCTAAGCGAAAAATAATGACGTCTGCATAGTGATGAAAAACTACATATTCAAGATCTGGAGAATTCATTGCGTCATCCATTTACAATAAGAGTCGCGAAACTATATGGATAACTAAGTTATTATGGGGACTTGGTAACTCTCTAGAATCTCGTCGGCAGAGATTCCTCTACTGTTATGCAAATGGCAGTCCATATTCTAGAATATAACTGTAGCAATTTCTGGTTTAGCGTTTGTGAAAGACATATGTAGCCGGTGTCCGATCAATGAAGAAAGCAAAGCCAGATTTCAGATGCTACTATTGTTCTTTTAATGAAGCAACCTGCATTAAATGCAAGATGAATACTGGTATTCGGAGGTTAAGTGCGGTACAAACAAAAAGGGTAAGGAACGGCGCGTTACCTGTAACGACAATAGCAAATTGTTACCATTTATCCAATTAATTCGTGCATGATGACAAACCATTGTGTAATTTAACACTCACTAGGACATCAACTGAAATTATTCACATTTGGGTCAGTATGATTTATAGGTTCACATAATGTCTGTACTCTCATCACCCAAGTACCGAATAAACTGATAACCATCACAGATCAATCTTCTCTATTCAGTTATTTGTCGCATTTTGGGCCAATACAAATACAAGCACCACATTAAGAGGAATGACGCCGTCACTTGAGGATGATGTCACTCTACACAAAGTCGCTGTGTAAGTTCTGATTGGATCGTCGATCGTTCTGAAATTTACAACTCAAATTTTGAAAACCGAAGGCGGTCAGCTAAATCAAGTCAGGTTCGCAGTGGGAACGTAGAAATTGGCTCGATAAAATGAACCTGATGCCGTTTAATCCCACTTCTATATCTCTAGGGCCCCAACATCCATGACATCTAAATTTCTGGCGGGGATCGTAATACAATTCAATTAGCCTGCATTGTCACCTCCCTCATGTAACATGACAGCAGCTTAATTGCCAGCGCGAGTCCCTGCACTGGAAAAGTCAGAAGACTAAGCTTTAATTTGGTGTATCGGGTTACATATAGGACTTCGCGCTGTGCGGCACGTGTACTGCACGTTGACAATTTAATCAGTGTCGTGTTACATAAGCGATTTTGGTTTTCAGGCTAATTGACACCTGTCAAGTAGATGAATGGATGCACACTTCATCAGTGATTGTAAGAGGAACAAAACATCCTTGATGATTCGTCTTGAATTGAAGATCTCCAAAATTTTAAATCGTCGATATTTTATAGGCCACTACATTGAAGATTATTCATATTTATGCATGCTTTCCTGCATTTCTATGCCCAGAGTCTAGCAATATAGCATAAACGGTGCAGATTTGTCAAAAAGCACCAAGAAATCAGAATAAAGATCTGGGTATGTCACTTGACATTTGTTTCACGTCAATCAAGCAGCCATCCGTTTCATTTTTTGAAAGTTTATACCGCGATGAAAATCTGGAAATCTGTTTTCTCAGCTTGTACGTTAAGCCTTTTTTTAACCATATAAGTTTGGCCTTTGCTCTTGATATGTTTACAAACTGCACCTGTTTTTGAGTTGTCAACTTGTTCTCTTGTCACATGAAAGGAAATCTACCACCTCAAACAACCAATCAGTCAGACGAGATTCGTTCGTTGGATTGATAAAAAGAACAGAGTATTTTTAAACAGAGAAAATCTACAACCTGATATATCTTTCATACCGTATTATACTCTGTGCAGCCAAACCTCCATTATAGGAATTTGACTGCAAACCCCTTTGACGGAAAGTTTGAGGTGTGTTTATCCACATACGTCCAGAAAATCCATGTTTGTCACTGAGCTCATGGTCAAGACTGAAGAATATATGTTTAAAGTAGGGGAGGGAGTGAATGAAGGATAATGGAATTCACAATTACTTATATTGTCAATCAAATTGAAATTAAATCCTATTTGCTCCCCCATTTAGATATGTCGCTTGTTTGGGAGCAATGATAGGCTATTAATTTATTAAAATTTTCTTTATTGTGTATTCCAATGTGCATGCTGTTACTCAGTAGTGGAAAGTGAATCAAAATATTTTATCTGATACTTATAGATGACGTCGCTAAGAAGTCGTTTCCAAATGTCGTCTGAACTTCACTTTTTTTTAATTCACAATTAAACTCAGTCTAAATCAACTATGCTATAACACTTACACCTATTACACACTGATAACCGTGCAATTATTACACGATTTAGCACGGCTAAGAACTTTGTGACGTCTGAAATCTACACCCGTGATCTTGAAACGCACAGGTGTTCATCCCGGAGAATCCATTTCACAGCGCGGTGATGAATTGCAGAACAAAGTCTCGTCTGCCTGTACAATCGAATAAACAAATGGAATGGATACCCTGCAAGTAGGAATTTTAGTTTAAAGGCAGCAAATGTATAATCGCAGATATTTACAAACCATTTGGGACATACGAGTGTACACAATGAGAAACAGATCAACAGGAGAACCAATACGGGCTTTCAGATATGAACTATCTAGAGAAGCGGAGATCGAAAAGTTCATGAGAGACGCAGATGATGAATCTCTTCTTGCTGTTTTAAATGAGACACAACACAAGTGTGATCAGCTGAACAAAGGTAGTTTTTCTCCGCTGGCGATGAGAAATTAAGAGATCTGGCTAACAAACTAAATTACAACACATATAAGGGAAGTGGGAAGAGGTGTCGACATACTGACAGAGCCACATGACCTCAAAGTATAGTCTTCCGGTTAACCTATACTAAAGCACATACCAAGAATCTTACGATTCTTGATATGTGTTGTATCTCCGGTACGCTTTTATTTTACCTGTTCATGTGGCAACTTGGATGATATGACCACACGGCCCCTAGCACCGGCATAACCAGGGACCTACGGGCAAACGAAATATTATATTATAATCAAGTCTATAAATAAATACATCTAAAGATTACCCGTTACACCAACCATTGCTTGAGATCTACAACTGCCCCGGCTCTGCTTGAGGCGGGTGTGTCTATCATTGATGTGATGTCGGTTACATGCCACAGAAATTAAAAACGACCTCAAATGTTTGTAATTTCACATCTGTTCCACAGCCATCACATCTTGGCGGGTTTTTTTTTCGAAAATGCCAATATTTCCAATAGCACCGTGAACATAAATTTCCTTCCTAGTTAAATAAATACTGGCAACATGATTGTTGGAGAAAAAGCTGTAAATCAATGTTTATTAAAGACGTAAATATCTGTCTCAAGTTTAACTGTTGGTTCCAACGTGATTGATCAAGAATGTCACACAAATAGCCTTTATGCATGTATGTTTCACTGCGCCCCCTTCTGAGAGACCACATAAACTCGTCCATTGATATTGACAAGCTGCCAACTGAGGCGGACAGCACATTTCAACAAAGAGAAGAAAGTTTGTGAACGTTTACATATTTTTTCAATCTTTCATTGCAATCTTTGTTGATAATCAATTTGAGTAGTGCAATAGAATAGAATGATTTTTTTTCAAAAAAAGGACGAAAGGTTGTCAAAGTTAAAAACTATGTTTTCAATCTTTCATTGTAACCTTATTTTAGGGCGCGGGCTTCGCCCTCAATGGGTTCTGTTTTATTTCCGTTGAGATATTAGATATTTCTTCGATTCAAAAGGAGAACCTCTAAGCTTTTAAAGCACCTACTTCGTCAAGTTTCTGGGGAATAACTTCAAATGGTATACATATAATAACGCTTAGCTTTAGGACGATAACTCTCCCACATGTGGACATGCCTGTCTATACTAGTCATTACATCTAGTTCGGGAGATACCAACCTATAATGTTATTTCACCTCCAGTCGTTGTCATAATTTATACCAGTTTAGTACCGATTATTTCAGAATCCGTCACAATCGTGTAGCACCATTAAACGATATTTTAACAAAAGACGTCGAACTATCTATTTTCTGATTGGCTATAAAAACTATTTCCGGATTCTATAATCCTCTGTGTATGAAGAACTAACTCGACGTTTTACGTCATTTTTCGGAATGATCATGGATGTGAATGGATGAAAGGTGTACCTTTTGTGTAAATATCGATATCACAGACTTCCATCGGACCCTCCGAGTTACATACAATATTGAAGAAACTGGGTAAAACATACCCATGTTTGATCTGAATCAAGATGCATAGTCTTCAAAAATCCGTTTTCCCACTAAATTGGCTCTCATTTGCATATTGTCCGGTAATGAGTGAGTCAGTGAGTGAGTCAGTCCATCCGAATCCTTTCGTCGGCAAAATAAGGACAACCGTTGATATTAGAACCTCGATTTTTGGCATGAATGTGCACTATAGGGGACTGTTACCAGTAAGTTCTGAGCTGACCTACTTTCGATGTAAATTTCTGGTGATATTTGATGAATATCACTGCTGATTCGCGTCAGAGTCCTAATGCCTGTGTTACTTCGTAGGTCCTGTGACTTTAGTCGCACTGCTCATGTGTTTTACCCAGTTTCTTCAATATTGTATGTAACTCGGAGGGTCCAGTGAAAGTCTATCTTAATATAGGCAGGATTTCAACTGGGAGGGTGGGGGGGGGGGGGGTTCCAAGAGCTCAGTTCGTGTCGGAGTCCTAATGCCTGCCCAACTTCGTAGGTCCTGCTTGTGACGTTAGTCACACTGCCATGTGACTACTGGTATCGATAATTTATTAGATAGATAATTAGCTAATACAACTAAAAATCAAGATGCAATTTTCTTTCTACAAATATTTATGATAGTGCGTCTACAGCGTAAATCTCCTCGATCCATTGAGGGGATTAGAGGGATTGTACGAGACAACCCACACTTCGCCGAGACGATATAAGCGGGTGAATCTATGACTGAATTTGTGAAGAAGGAGTGAGTGAGTGAATAGGGTTTAACGTCGCTTTCAACATTTTTTCAGCTGTATCACGACGGGGAAGGGAAGGGAGGAGAGGGGGAGGGGCAGAGGTACCTACTTGTAACAGAGCAGATCTAATGCTGCCATTTTATAGTGCTGTCCCACTGAAATATCATGCCGTAGGCAGACATGACACCCCACTCAGTCACATTATACTGACACCGAGCGAACCAGTCCTTGTTCTATCCTCTTAATGCTGAGCGTAAGCGAGGGAGCAACAAGTTCCATTTTTCAAGTCTTAGGTATGACCCGGCCTGGGATCGAACCCAGTACCTACCGCTTACGAGGCCGACGCCCTAACCATTTGACCACCGCAGTGCGGTCATGTGAAGAAGGAGAGTTAAATATTAAGTCACACAGAATCAGTCCAATTACGTCGAAAAGAGTCAAGAATGTTATATACGGATACTGTTGCTTCAATGCAATTTGCTGAGAAGCAACAGGAACTTGATAATGTGATGTCTAACACTGTAATATCACTTGTATTTATTGCACCATGTAAGCGTCCTGTCTGTGTCTTGCGCGCTGTCCTCGGTATTTTATGGGGTGGATGCAGGGTGTCTGGTTCCATGCTGCTTCAAAGATTTCTGCTTTGAAGTAGCAGGAACGCAACTTGGCTGGGTGGTGCTTAGTTGCTTCGTCTCGATATAGCTGAAATACTGTTGAAAGCGACGTTAAATTCTATTCACTCACTCACTCCTTTACGGATACTTTAATCATAAACCTCTGTCTCTATAAAAAGGTCTTGCAAGACATTATACACGATTACAATCATCGCGTTCACAGATCCCTGCATCAGAGAGCCCCGATAGAAGTGAATACAAGAGAATGATTCGCTAGTGTGAAAGAAGTTGTACGTGAATAGGTTGCAGAAACATCAGAAGAATTACAAGCGTCAGATCCGTCATTCACAATTCAGCCGTCGTCCATTAAAGAATATCCGCGTCCATAATCTATTCCATATAACAGTATTAGCACCAAATTCAGAAAGACAATCATAGTATACATACACATAGGCTTGTTTCCTGCAAGAGAGAAGCGGTCAACAGTTTTCAATGATGCCGGCAAGACATCATTATGCTCCAAAAATATCAAATCAGTATCACTGATCAATATTATTAATCCATAAGATTCGTTGTAAAGTTGTCCTCTAGAGAATGATGTATCTCAGACACGCTTTGATTGTGACTGTTCATATGAGCACCTCGACTGCTTTTTAGTTCCCAGACGTCAATTTTACACATCTAATAATTATTTCACCTATTATGCGACTAGAATATCTAATTTCAATTCAGATATTGCGGTGTAAATACCGACATCACGAGAGAAGGATACTAATACGTACACACAATCATTGACGGAGTCTAAACAGCATAATGTCTTTGAACCACGTATCAGAGCCTGAGATATCCATTGTCCATTCATTTACGATGAAAGAGCTCTGGGAGAAATTCAGAGATTCCGGGAACTTCTGAGGGCTCCGGGGCAATTTGAATGATTCGGAGAGTTCCCGGCTCGGGGAGCCGCGTAGAGCTCAGCAAAGTTACTAGTTCAAGGTATTTCCTGCACAAAGAGGATGTATAGTTTATATCGATCTTCATTCTTGACTTGGTTTACGGATGTCGCATACATTCTAAACCTATGTCTAGTTCGTTTAATTTAAAAGAGACTTTTGCACAGAGTCTATAGTGATCGCATAGACGGAAAGTTGGGCATTTCCGTCATAATAGACCCCGTGTATACAGGGGCTGATGATCACAACATCGATTATGGTATTTTTATTCAAGGTGGCCCATTTTCTCAAGTTAATAAGGTAACTAGAACTCGTGGACTTCGGAAGGCTGCGGTTATCTGCGTGCATTTTATGGCTTTTATGTTTCAGCGTAATCTGCAGAAATACAGAGTTTTTCCTATTTCACAAAATTGGGTCATGTGTATAGTGTTGTGTTATGTATAATGCTTTATTTACCTTTGTCAGTCATAACAGGGAAAAATGTACAAAGTACAAGAATTTAATACCGTACTTTATTCCATTAACTAATTTGGTGGTTCAGAGAAAATTTTTGATGAAAACCGAAGCGTTTGAAGTCCCCCGATATTGAAACTACTGATTTGGCTTGGAACCTTAACATTCAGTACGCTGCATGGAAAGTAATATCGGGTGAGATTTTGTGGCAAGTTAAACACATACGAAATTTGAAAAGAATCCGTTCAGGTTTTCAAAAGTTACTGTCGGAGTCTACCGGATCATCGTTAAGAACAAGCCCAAGAGAGATATTGAGGTGAGCGAGTGAGTGAACATGATTTAACGTCGCTTTCAGCCCTATTTCAATCATATCACGATGTTTGGTTCCTATTCATTTTCACACCCGGAAACCACACAGGAAGGGTCCTATTACTTTTAACACCCGAGACCCCACGGGTTGGGTTCTATTCTTCTTCACACCCAGGATCTCTATGGAGTGTGGACACACGAACGAACACCAATAATATATCCCCCCTTTAGCCCTTCGCGGGACAGATATAGAGGAAAAATATAACGATTGTATCGCTGCAGTTCAAGTTGAGGAAAGTTTTGTCATACGATTCGAGCAACCTATATGCAATGTATTGCTTGAATAATGGTTACATGGATGATGTGAAATATTATTTTATAAAAACTGGATATTATTAAATGATAAACATGGTACTGAACTGCCATTTTCGATAGGTGTCTGACTTATGCCTAGATAAATACCCAAAATTTGGTCACGGTACCGTATCTAGAGCGGTTTTGCCTATAATGCTGTAACGGACGGACGGACTGAGTGAGTGAGTGAATAGAATTTAACGTCGCTTTCAACAATATTTCAGCTATATCACCACGAACCAACTAAGCATCACCCAGTCCAGTTGTGTTCTTGCTACTTCAAAGAAGAAATCTTTGAAGCAGCATGGAACCAGACACCCTCCATTGTTTTGTCTCCACTCTGCTTTGTTTTCTCGCAATCTTGCGGACAATGGGATTTAGCCCCCATGAGACCAAGCCAATCCAATAAGACTGCACGCGTAGCGGCAGCCTTCAAGGTCAACCCAAACGGATTTTTTGTCTAAAAATCCTTAAAAATCATAGTTCATACTTCACTTCGCCCCTCCAAAATTTCAGTACCCCAAAGCCGACTGGAAAAGCTTCCAGAAAGACTGTCAAAGCCTAAATCATGACGAAATATTCAATTCCGATCCAGAGATGTTCAATGAAAACATTACAAATTCACTACTAAACATAGCACAAAAATTTATTCCGATATCACAACAGCGCCACAACAAATTACAAGCCGTCGTCCATTAGAGAATATTCGCGTCCATAATCCAAAGACCTATTTTATATTCCATATAACAGTATTAGCACCAAATTCAAAAAGACAATCATAGTATACATAAACATAAGCTTGTTTCCTGCAAGAGAGAAGCGGTCAACAGCTTTCAATGATGCCGGCAAGACATCATAATGTTCCAAAAATATCAAATCCGTATCGCTGATCAGTATTCTTAATCCATAATATTCGTTGTAAAGTCGTCATCTAAAGAATGATGTATCTCAGTCACGCTTTGATTGTGACTGTTCATATGAGTACCATGAGGATCTTGAAGTACATGGGTTTATACGGCCCCTAGCCCCGGGTTAAGCGGAAATAGACACAAGTTACGAAACGTAGCGCCATAGATCTTGCACGCTACGTTCGGTACCCTGGTGGAACCCAGAGTGTGCAAAGAATAGTGCGGCCAAAAAGAAGGCACTTAGAAAATTCAAAAAAAGTAGGCTCCAAAGTGATCACGCTAACTACAAGGAACTCAAAATTATAGCCGAAAAAAGTGTCAAAGAAGCTAAATCCAAATGCTGGGAAGACTTTTGCAACACTATAGATTCCAAAACCAATTCAAAAAAAAGTATGGAACAAAATAAAAAATATACAAGGAAAGTTATCAAACACAGTTCCTGTACTGAACAAAACTAAAAAAACGAACAAAGAAAAGGTAGAACACCTCGCCGAATCTTTCGCTTCAAACAGTAGCGATAGCAACCTGAAATCAGAATTCAGAAAAATTAAGGAAGACACAACGATAGAAAACGATTTGGACGATCATTTAGAAAACTATCTCAATGCAGACTTCAACATTAATGAATACCGCAAAGCTATACACTGTAAAAAAGAGAGCTCACCTGGTGAAGACAAACTAGGATACACGATCCTTAAACACCTACCAAATAAACACAGAAACTAATTTTGAAACTAATTAATGTCAGCTGGCAGACCAAACAACTTCCAAGTAAATGGAAAACATCTATCGTTATCCCAATCCCAAAACCAGGTAAAGATCCATCAGACAGCAACTCTTACCGCCCAATTTCTCTCACTTCAAATCTATGCAAAATAATGAAAACCATGGTAAAGAATAGACTGGAATTTCATATGGAAAACAACAACTAATTAAACAAAACCCAAAGCGTCTTTCGTAAGAACAGAAGTACATTAGACCTTATAGCCAGATTACAACACTCGATAAAAAAGGGGAATGCCAAACATCAGTACACACTAGGTATCTTCCTAGACATAAAAAAGGCATTTGACCTTGTATGGCAGGACGGCATAATTATTCAATTAAGCAAACTTGGGATTAAGGGAATGGAATAATGGTATAATGCAAAAAAACACTAGATACAATTAGCGGCTGGGCGGATAAATGGGACTTCAAATTTTCCGCTCTCAAAACAACGGGTATTATATTCTCAAACAATAAACACATTGACGTTAAGCTAACACTGGGAGGCCAGAAAATGGAATTCAAAAAGAGTGTTAAATATCTTGGTATGATCTTTGACAGAAAACTCACATGGAAAGACCACATCGATCAACTAGTTCTTCGGTGCAATAAAGACCTGAACCTCATGAGGGGTGTGTCTGGGACAAACTGGGGAGCGAGTAAATATAGTTTGATAAAATTATACCAAACTCTCATTAGGTCAAAAATAGATTACGGGTCCATCGCCTACCAATTAGCATGTAAGACACAACTAAAAAGAATAGAGAGCATTCAATATTCTGCCCTAAAAATAGCTACTAGAGCCTGCAAGGGAACCGCCCTATGTAGTCTTCAAATAGAAACCAATAAGAAACCTCTTCATTTAAGACGAGAGGAACTGTCCCTGAAATATGCAGGAAAAACTAGAGCAAAGGGCGATAATCACCCATGCCAGACAATGTTTGAAGATAAAAGTGAATATGAATATTTAAAGAAAAACTGTGAAAGTGACTCCGCCCCCCTCGGCTACACCGTAAATAACCTATTCCAAGAGCACGAAATACCCATCGCACACATCTGCGACACAGACAAAATCATTAAACCACCCTGGGAATTAGAGTCGCCCCACGTGGATACAAGTATTCACGACTACCTCACAAAGAAGGACAACCCAGACTTTATAAGAGCCACCACCCTCGAATATATCAACCAAAACTGGAAAAAATACTTAAAGATCTATACAGACGGATCGAAAAACACAAGTAATAACACGGCATCATCTTTGGTTTCAAACTTCCAGACAATATGTCTGTATACACTAGTGAACTGATTGCTATAATTAAGGCTCTCGAATGGATCATCCGTGCGGTGATACTCAGTGACTCCCTTAGTGGACTCACATCCATTAAAAATTCTATATCTGACAGTAGACCTGATCTCATACACAAAATAGAATGTATATGTACACAAATACACAACGAGGGTATAGACGCCATTTTAGCATGTGTCCCTGCGCATGTCAGCATCAGAGGTAACGAAGCAGCCGACAAAACTGCCAAAGACAGTCTTGCTAAAGCTACATCCTGCAAATAGGATTAGGATATAAAGAACTCAACACTATCATTAGACGCCAAATAGATCGCAAGTGGCAAAAGAAATGGAACGAAGAAGAACGTGGACGGTGGTTACATCAAATCCTTGATGGAGAGAAAAGACAAGACCAGGGATTCCAGTTAGACAATAAACGTGATGACCGCATAATCACCCGCTTAAGACTAGGCAAAACCGGACTTAAATCACATCTGTCCATGCTTCTGAAAAACACCTCACCACTCTGTACCGCATGCAACAATGCAGAAGAAAAAATAGAACATGTCCTACTTGAATTCCCAATCCACAACCAACAACGTGAGGCACTTAGAAACGAATTTAAAAAATTCAACACTCCCTTAACATTACCAGCGTTCTTAAATCCTAAGCCCCCCATTAGAAATCAGGTATTCAAGTCCTTGATAAATTTTATCAAAACTGCTGGTTATTATTCCAGTATATAATACTACCGCCGTACATGCGCAGTCAGTATTTTTTCCCCACATAATCAACTACTAGTACACCAAGTACTATGACACGATTTGATAGAGGCCAAATCATTCTTCTGACTTCAACAAATGGTATGGTTGCAGCGGAGTTACCTTGATACTGAGGGCCGTGTGCACCATAGCCATACAAAGCATTATGGCCATAATAAGCTATCCATACATAACATCCGGCCAAAAGGTCACAGACACTTTTAGAAATAAAATAGGCATGGCAACAACGGAGTTCCCTTGATACTGAGGGCCGTCTGTTCCACTGTCCTACAAAACAAACAATGGCCAAATCTAATCGAATTCATGACAACAATAGCACGGCCAAATCGCATATAGCGAGCAGTATTCGGCATAAAATATAGGAAATGGTGATGGCGGAGTTACCTTGATACTGAGGGCCGTCTATCTCATTGTCCTATAAATTCTTTATGGCCATCAAACGATAATGCATACAGAAATAATACAGAGCTGTTTATTTGTGCATTCACCTAGTACTGAATCTATCGAAATGTTTAGTTATTTATTCATTTGTTTATCTATTTACTCACTTAATTATATATTGCTATTCATATTATGGTCCACTTCTGTTTTTACTTTACATAAATGACATTGTTTTAGACATCCGTTCAAATATTCGGTTATTCGCTGATGATACTTCCATGTACATTGTTGTCGAGGACCCCATCCTATCAGCAGAAATTCTTAATTCTGATCTGGATAAAATAAAAAACTGGGCCGAAAAATGGTTAGTCAAATTTAGTCCAGAAAAATCTAAATCAATGAATTTCAGTCTAAAACATACACACCTTAATCGGCCTGACCTGACTTTTGGTGACAGTGTTTTAACTGAAGTCAACGAGCATAAACACTTGGGTTACAAGCGTCTAGTCCGTCATTCATAATCCAGCCGTCGTCCATTAGAGAATATCCGCGTCCATAATGCAAAGACCTATTCCATTTCCATATAACAGTATTAGCACCAAATTCAAAAAGACAAAAGTATACATAAACATAGGCTTGTTTCCTGCAAGAGAGAAGCGGTCAACAGTTTTCAATGATGCTGGCAAGACATCATGATGTTCCAAAATATCAAATCCGTATCGCTGATCAGTATTCTTAATGCATAATATTCGTTATAGAAAAATGATGTACCTCAGTCACGCTTTGATTGTGGCTGTTCATATGAGTATCATGAGGATACATGGGTACATGGGTACTTGAAGTACATGGGCTCATACGGCCCTAGCCCCGGATTAAGCGGAATTAGACACATGTTACGAAACGTAGCCCCATAGATCTTGCACGCTACGTTCGTATTTTGCTATCAGCATGCGATATGTATCGCCAAATTTGAGAAACGTTGAGTGGAGGCGCTTGGTGGAATAGCCCTGTTTTATAAGTTTCTGCAACAATGTTTTGTGACGTTGGTTAAAATCATCACATTTAACACAGGATCTAGCAAATGCTACTAAGCGAGATATGTATACGCCATATGCAGGTCCCACTGGAATATTACTATCCAGAAAGGGATAGTTTACGATGTCGAAATTGTAATCATCTCTTTTGTCATAAAGTCGACGAGAGAGAATGCCCGCTTCATTTTTATAGAGGTAGAGATCTAAATAAGATGTGCCTGTAGGGCTATCTGTAGTTTCCTTCAAATCCTGTGAAGGTGGATATATTCCCACTCCCTTATATGTGTTGTAATATATCCTTCACTGCGTCATTTATATAGCGATTATCCACAGCGAGAAGATCGTCTATATAGCGTTAGGTGAATGAGAAAGAACGGGCTTTGAATGGATCGGTTTTTGAAAGCGCCTGCATATAGTCATATTCATAAGAGAACAGATACAGGTCAGCCAACAGGGGTGCACAATTAGTACCCATTGGAATACCTATATCCTGCTGATATATTGTGTTGCCAAATTTCACATAGATATATTTAATGAGAAATTCAAGCAACTCTATAAACAAAGAAACATCCCATGAATGATATCTCTTGTATGTAGTCGAGCTAAAGAATGCTTTATGGCTTCCGACATTAATATATCTACGATCAGTTTTCTTGAACACAGATACTATTAATGAACTTATACGGTCAATAAGGTCCTGATGAGGGATTGTAGTATAGAGATGTCTGTACGGTATGTGACCTACGGTATGTGACCTCTAGCATCAAGTTCTTCCGTAAGACATTTTGAGTTTTTCAATATCCACATACATACAACGCCAGAGTTCTTGAAAATAGTGGCGCAATACCTTTCCCAAAATGCTTTTACCTCCTGAAGAGCCCTCGTCAATAGGGTTGAAAGAAGCTTGGTTGTGCAGCTTCTAGAACCAGCTATGAATCTAGCTTTGTATGGTGATTTATGCACTTTGGGAGTCCAGCATATTTTTGGTATGTCGCTATGATTGGTTGGAAGACAAATACCTCTTTTCCTGAGAAACTTTTTGTGATTGTTAAATAAATCTTCCAGAGTAAATGCAGTTTGGGAGTAAGTAGACGTATTTGATGAAAATATGTCTACACTCAATTCTTTAACCAGCACCTGGTAATAGTAATATTTACATATGAATATTATATTATTCGGAGCTTTGTCTGCTGGGACTATGACGAATTTACTCTGGAGATTTGCTAGAACTTCTTGCGAATTGCGGTTTCTCAGTACTTGTTTTGGTAGGGGAAGAGAACTTCTGTCAATATGGCGGATTGTTTCAACGACCTTGCTCTTGGTGAGGTCCAGCCAATCAGCGAGTACTGTAGGTTCAACTTTTCTCGCTTAGACCAATCAATAACGTACTGTTCTAATGCAGACAGGACTATCTTCTGGTCCGCCTTCAGATTTATTCTTCTTGGCTCTCTATATTTAGGTCCTTTCATCAGGAGTAATTTCAGATCCTTATCACTCACCACATCAAGGTCACCAGTCACAATATGTTTGCATGGTGTATATATAAAGTTCGACAATTCACAATCACAACTATAGCCTCCTGACGTGTATAAGTTCCAGTCAAACTCCTTGACAGCATTGGAGTAATTGAATATTTTAGTGGCTATAGATTTAGTATACTTATATGAAATGCAAGGAGGTTCTGTATCTGATGTCAGCGGGTCAATGGAAGTCTCACATCGAAGCGATATTTAGTAAAGTTAGTCCCATGATCAATTGCTTGAGAAGTCTAAAATATCGACTCTCTAGAAAATCATTGAAAACGTTATATTCTTCATTTATACTCCCCATATTTGACTATGCAGATGTTGTATGGAGTAGCTGCACGGAGGAGAAATTGACTCTATTAGAGAAGCTACAGCTGGACGCCCTTAGAACCATATGTGGAGCTGTCCGCGGGACTAGTCATAATTCCATTTATAATGAAACAGGATTTATACTCATGAGGGAACGAAGAAACCGTCATAAGCTCCAGGTATTTTATAAAATGGTAAATAACATGTGTCCTGCGTTCCTCTCAGCTCTAGTCCCGCGGCGAGTCTCACATTGGCGTGAATACCCATTACGTAATATATCGGATCTATCCATTCCATTTTGTAGAACCCAGCTTTATTCTAGCTCCTTTATTCCCTCTACGTCTAGAATGTGGAATGACCTGAGTGATGAAATCAGGAACGCCCCGAGTTACACTTCTTTCAAAAAACGACTGAGCCGCGACGACAATAATATTGTTATTCGGATTCAGAAACGGACAAGTGCTACATGCTAAACTGCGACCTCAATGTAGCGAGCTTAACGCCCATAAATTTAATAGATTCATAGACGATTCTCCTGCGTGCAGCTGCGGTTTTTATTATGAAGACTCAAACCACTTTCCTCTTCATTGTCCATTACATGTAGATTTGCGACGAACAATGCTGAACCATATTACTAAATATGTTGAATTCCCTACATGCAGCACCCTATTATTCGGCAGTGATGAACTTAAGTTTGAAGCAAATAAAGATATATTTTTAAAAGTGCAACAATATTTAATAGATTCACATCGGTTTGTCACCCTAATCTTCTAATCAATTTTGGAATGTTTGCCATTTGCCATCCATTATTAATTTGCATCATGCTTTAATTATGCGCGTAATATATTATCGCTAGACACACGGTAATTATTATCGTTGAAGTACACTAACTAAGGTCTAATTTCTTCAACTTTTGGCAGTCGAATTTTTCTTAGTTAATATCTCATTAATTTATTACCTATGTTATATTATTATTTTCTCTGCACTATCAATTCTGTTACATATGTTCCGCCATCTTCTTCATCTGTATGATATACCAACGGCTTCGGGAGCGGCGTTTATATACATGTAGGCTAGCCCTGTTCGCCTATCCTCGACTTAATAAAATATTGTTTAAACCATATTATGTGACTGACGGTCGGGCCGTGCCTGTTGTTGGGAGGAAGATATATCAAATTATTGCATCGAAAAACAATACAAAACAAGAATGACTACAAGCCTTCTATTTCATATGATACAGGAACACCGAAGACCACAGACGAGTTGGACAAGACCTGAAACAGAAGACGGATGACGATTACAAGAATACCAACAGCGCCTTGAGTGAGAACTCCGCATAGCAAGAACGCCCAGAATCAGAATACTCGACCCTAGACCACACCGGACACGCTACTCCTTAGATGCTACCGAACTGACGCTTCAACACAGAATATGATCTTTTGACTTTCACGCAATATAGGACGTAGACCTGCCGTTCTGTACCCCACCTACACACTCCAAGCAATTGTTACAGGCACAGATTTCTGGAAGGACCCACCCTGTTTCCAAGGGTGTCGTTAGTGAAGTCGCCTCGAAGAATCCTGAAGACGCTCTGGTTCTCCCAGTTTTTTTTCTGGACGGCTTTGTGCGTACTATGGGGTATCGAGACAAAGAAACCATCCACGCAATTATAACAAATATTTTCCAGTATAAAAACCAATAACAGACTGAACGACTTGTACATAGCGACTCTTCTCTACTAGTATTTATATTTCCTCATAGTTATTGTTACTCATTATTTAATTATTTATTTTAATATCTAGCGCTGCAAAAGATCTTAAATTAACTAAGAAATGTACCGTGAAATTTAAATAAAACATTGAGTTGATGGGCCGCGAAATCCGTATGGGGAGCGGTCCTTAGGCTACAATTTCGTCACTTTGTATGAAAAAAATATTGAACAAGTCTAGTCCGATCAGAAACACACGTAATATGGGAGCAAAGTGGGCTTTTTCACACTTTCACAGCTGGGTTGATGACGCCACGCAGGGCAATTGCCTGAGAAAAAATAGCGGATAACAAAGCGAGTGCAGTCAGAGCTCTGATTCAGATGTCGATTCGAGCGATATCCGCTCCTTAGATGGAAATATTTTTCGCCAAGAAGATGAAATAGACATTGAGGAGGATGATGACGGACAAAATAACAGTTATTTGAAGACCAACGACGAAATTCAGCCCTATCAATTTGAGCCGTACGGCTCCGACTCTGACAGTGACAACTATTCTGACAACGTGGAACTCGACGACGACGTGATTAGGAGAGGTCGTTTGTTAAATACAGATTGGTTTGCAACTTGACTGGAAACTTTATTATCGTCATCTATAAGACCAAATGTTCACATACATGTATTTCAAACTGTATTGAATGTAGAACGATTCTGTGATGTAAAGAACGAGCACGTTCGTGTTGTTGTTGTTGTTGTTGTTGTTATTGTTACTGGCCGAGACGATCTTTTCGAAGGGATAAACTCCGGGATTCGACAGAATGGACAGTAGGCCTACACTGTTGATAACTCTACTGATATACGTCCGATTTGAATTCTGTTTGTTTTCCCACAATCCCCATGAAATGCCAATTTCAGAATTATATAGTCTGCTAAACAAATTTGGACAGTCATGGTGAAAAGTAAGCCGTGGTGAGTGGGTGTCGAAACGACGTGATGGATCGGCATTCACATTTGCTCAAGTTTCGACAAATTACTTCAATTAAATTGAAATCGAGTGATATTCCCACAATCTCAAAAGTCAAAGAATTATGAAATTATTATTATCACTTCTGTATCTACAACCACTCACTCCAATTTGTGTTCAGAACCAATAGGTGTTCAGAAAAAAAAACAATAAAAGGTGACCGGTTTGCCCGATCACTGTACGACTTTGTCGTTGTCTGATCTACATGCACCCCCACACTTGTAGACTGAACCCAGCCCCTGTTTCATAATGTATTTTAAAGGGGAAACAAAAGGAAGTAACTCTGCCTATGGAAATACTTGAAATAATTTTTTCATTTTTTTTTTCATATTTTTTATATATATATATGTTTTATTTATTTACTTATCAAACGTATATATATTTAAGAAAGATCATTTTGTTATTATTAAATAGTACATATGAAATAGAGACTCATCCAGTCTAACTTGTAGGCGCTCAAGCAACAAATGCCACATCATGGATAGCATTCTGGGCGTTCATAGGGGACGCGAGAGCGAGCAGGGCATGTACAGCCGACTCCATGCCCAAGGCCTCGCTTGCAGGCAAGGTTCGTTCAGCCGATGTCCGTGGTAGATTCTCCTTGTCCGATTTCTTTGCCGTCACATTCTGGTTGTTCTTAGGTTTGATAATTGGAATAGCTGTTCTCTTTACTTTTGGTTTGTACCCGAATTCAACTGCTACGCTGTAGAGATCCTCGAATGATGTCTTTCTGTCAAAATGTGCCGAGCAAATTATACGAGTACTGGCTCGGGCCCTCTTTCCACACCCTCGTGTTGCGTACAAATTTCGTCCAATTTGCAGCGATTTTCTCGTCTTTAGGCCACAAATGAATACTAACACCGTCATCTGTAGTAAAACAGCAATCTCCCACTACACAACATCGCGGCATATTTAACAAATGATGCCCCGATACCCTGAAAATCTCCAGAAATCAGCAGCTGCTTATGACTGCGGTATATATCCGTGTCCCTCCGTGACGTCACAGCTGGAATTGACAGGAGAGCGATTTTCACCTTTCAAACGGCAATATCTCACCAACCAGACGACACAAATTTATAAAAAAATATCATTATTTTCAGAATCGAAAGGATTTTTGATATTTTTGACCTCAGATCGTTTGGGTTGACCTTTAATAATAAGTGCGCCGTGGAGATGTTCGAGTTACCAACAGGGAAATGTATTTGTCGTCGGCATAGCGTTGAGGAAGGGAGACGCTATGAATCCTAGCTACATTGTTTAGTAATTCTTAGGTTCAAAAAATGTTGATCGTGTTATACCATATAAAAGATGGTACAGATAAATGATTAAATCCTCACACCATGTATGCCACCAATTACTAAGACAAATGCCGTTAAAAACATTCACTCTATGTTCTGGACTTTTCGTGATATCAGCGAAGATAAAATACTGATTTAACGCTAATTAGCGCAAATTTGCATCCTAATTAGATATTTGCATCCTAATTAGACGTAATCACGCTTAAGAGCATTTCATGGCCTGAAGTCACGTGATTGCATGGAATATGCTACTTGATTTTGGGCACTGGGAACTACATGTATCCTCAACCGTTCCTGTTAACCCTACCTGGCCTGGCGGGGGGGGGAGGGGCTGGGGGCGGAAAGTGCCCCCTAGTGAACATTTCTCTGCTGCTCCGAAAAGACAAAACCGAGCAGGCGGAAACTTGGTGGCTTTCAAGCTTATCTTATTGGGGCCTATTTTCATATACTCCCAGGCAGAGGATCAAAATGGCGGCCATGTGGTATCCGCGAAAGTAGTGTTTTTCAATCTTTTCGCTCCATTTCTTCACATTTTCCTTGCCTAAAAGGCCTTGAAAGTATTTTATTTATGCAAAACTAATTATTCTATATTCTATTTGATTTTTTTCGAGAGAAAAATCGGAAAAATGAAAATTTCGAAAAATCGAAACCAAAAAGGCAGAAATATGGCTTCCGAGAAGATGACGTCCCTGTAACGTCATCATGGCGACCATCTTTTACATTTCCCGGTACAGCTTGAACCCAAGATACTGTGTGGTAAGTTTCAGTGCTCTAGCCTTAGCGGTAGAGAAAATATATAGGCCGAGGGGGGCACTTTTGTAGCATAGACGTTACAATCATATTACAAGTTGTGAATATTCATATCAACGGTCCATACATGTAGATTCACATGTAATTAAAATAGTTTTCGTGGATAAATAAATGCGCTATCATATGCATTTTGAAAATCTAAATGAGAATTTTCGGTCGAGATAACCTTTATGAACATGTCGCTGGTTTCCGGTTGATATGCATGGTTCCGAGCTGCTTCAACATTCAGTTCTTCCGTTCTATAATAACTTTATCTGTGATATATAGATATATGTAAGGCTGAGTGAGTGAATAGGATTGAACGTCGCTTTTAGCATTATTACAGTCATATAGCGACGAACAAAGTACCTCCTCGCAGAAGAAATCTTTGAAGCAGCGTGGAACCAGGCACCCCCTATCCACCCTATAAAAGACTGAGAACAGCACAAAGCAGAGACAGAACGCTTACATGGTGCAATAAGGACACGTGATATTACAGTGCTAGGCAACATACTGTCAAGTTCCTGTTGATATCGTGATGTATAGAACTGTAATATCACTTGTCTATGCACATACATTTCATTTTTCTCAGGATCATATCAAAAGTAGGAAGTTTGTTCTGTACATTCATATAATATACACAATGTTTTATTGGGAAGAGTAAATCGTCCAATGGTTGCAATGCAGCCCTGCTAATCCTAGTATTAATCTATCTGGCGTAAATTAAATCTTTATCCCAGCCTTTGTCAGTCAGTTTCCTATTTCAAGCCAAATTGGCCGAATCACGGCACATTCCCGGAATATATGATTAATCGTTTCAGTTGATCTTGTACAGAAAGTACACAAATTCCTGACATTGGGGTCAAATCTATGGGAAAAAATATTTATCGTAAAAATTCTATTTACAATTTTATAATGTACATGTATTTGACCTCTGCCGTTGTCTTCCCTGTTTAATACATGTATGAAACTAACATTCAGTTAAACTGTTATGAAATAAAAACCATGCATTAATTTACTAACGTATCTTGGAGAGGGTTCCTCTATGAACTAAATATCTGTTTAATAATCAAAGAACAAAGGTTTACTTCATCACTTCTCTCAAATTTTTCTTCCTCAACGAAACATTTTCTCTCCTGAAAGGAATCTATTTGAAGATAATAGCATTTTCTGTTGTTTGAACATTGTCGATTTCAGTGTGGGATATAGGTGATCTGCCGGCTCTTGTTTCAAGGTTACCTATTTACCAAGATTTAAGCCTTCTTGATTTATTTCCTACATCAATAAGCCTGCAACTCCCATGTTCTTTTCAAGGATTTTTCTAGAATTAACCCACACCGTTGGTTAAATCCATAATAACTAATGATTACTATGTTGATATAGTACCATAGTAATTATATTGTTCGCTATACTTGTACCATTGTGCAATAACATATTGTATTGTATCACTCATATTTTTCTAATCTGTAATTGTTTTGTAATAAATAGATGTTTTGCCACTCGTTTCTACTATAGAACTGTCCCAAGAGCTGTCTCTCGATCTAAATTAGCACTTCGCCAATATGTAGGAGTTAATAATATTGTTTGCGTTCTAATTTTTTTCCATCCCGATATATTTTTTGCCTTTTGAGTGAGTTTTGCGAGAGAAGATAAAAGATGTTTCAATTTCGATATCAGTAAGTATTTTAAAATAACGATTTTATCTATTGGTGATAAATTACATTGTGACCAGATTTTCATTATAATTTCACTTTTTTTAAATGTATCTTTATACTTTCTCCCTACCATTTCTGCCAGATTTAAAGTGAATACAAACCCTAACATTTCGAGGGCATCCTGTGTCCAGTCGATTTGTCATATTTATATATATTTAATCAATCCAAATAATCCAGAGGGGGGTTTTTTCCCCGAGTTTATTTTTGAATCTTAAAAGTTCGGAGACATGCCTATAAACTCGACTGAGAGCCATATAAAAAGATGGTCGGATCATCAGGATATTTTGATAATATAGATTCCTGATAGCCTACAGTGTTTGGGGGAGTTCCGAATCACTTTTCACATCCAGACTGCTAGCGCTCGTTCTTTTACGAGGTGAGAACGACTGCTGGTCTTTTGTGTTAAATGCCGTCATTCACATCTGACGACGATACAGCTCACCAATCTCCAATGCACGAGTTGTCACAGCGAAACAGCTCACCAATTACCAGTATACGAGTTGTCAGAGCATTTCCATCATAGCTCTCTAGATTTGAATATAATACCGCTTATGCTGGTGCTAGGGGCCGTGTGGTCATATCATCCAAGTTGCCACATGAACAGGTACAATAAAAGCGTACCTGAGATACAACACATATCACGAATCGTTAGATCCTTGCTATGTGCTTTAGAATAGGTTAACCGGAAGACTATTCTGTGAAGTCATGTGACGCAGTCAGTATGTCGGCACCTCTTCCCATTTCCCTTATATGTGTTGTAATTGTATGTAAAAAAAAATCTTCAATCGGACTTGTCAATCGATGAGAAAATAACCTCCGCTTCAGTGCACCAGCTCAGGCAGTTGCGAATCATTTTTGCGAGTCGCGGATCACGCCATCTAGCGGCCGTTACAGGCACTGAGAATGGAATTTTTATTGGCTTGAGGGGTCATCTGCTAATCCTCCATAGGCCGGTGAAGTCCTGGAGAATATTTCAATGTTGCCTTAATTTTCCCGCCCTGTGAGCTAATTTTTAACTGTTGCAGTCAAGGCACAAATGACACGCATATCTAGCGTCGAAAATGTTCTGAAGTATATTTATCTTAGAGCAAGCCTCCAGAATTGCATTGTAATCTCGATTTAATTATTTTTTAGAACATTTTAAGATACTATATCTGACAATCATAGAGGGTGGGCTAGTGAACTTTCCTGTACAGTTCCAAAACGACAATACAGGGGGAGCGGGAACTTCGTGCCATTAAAGCTTATCATATTGGGATCATTTTAGGCCTGAGCCGAGCAGAGGATCATGGGTAAATTCAAAAGGCGGCTGTGTGGTATCTCAGAAATTCGTTTTTTCAGCCAATTCTCTCCATTTCTTCGAATTTTCCTGGCCTAAAAGGACCAGAAAGTATTTTATTTGGGCAACAGTAGTTATTCTCTACTTTATTTGGTAGTTTATGAAGGAAAAATCGGAAAATTGAAATTTCTAAAAATCGACCCAAAAAATAGTCGACAAATGGCTACCGAGATGACGTTACTCGACTTCATCATAGCGTTCATCTTAAACCTTGTTACTCCTTCGGGTAGAGCTTGAACAAAAGATACTGTGTATTATGTTGCAGCGCTCTAGCCTCATGGATAGCGAAAATATATGGGTGGACTCCCTCCTCCCTCACATGCGATACACCCCAAATCTTCCAGACCAGATAGTGTTAATAAAGGGATATCCAGTTATTCAACTCGTAGAAACCTCGCTCAGTGATAAACAATTTACTTGTATAAAACTTTTTGTTTGGAGTAAGAGATATGTCTGAAATTACTGAATAAGATTATGAAATATCGAGAAAATGATTTGTTCGCCAAGGTTTGGAATGATTCACGTACATAGTTCCGTTTACAAAGATATTGTCATTGATTCATTTTTTTTTTTGACAATTCCATAGATTGACCAATCTTCCTTAAACTCGGTTTACGCTTATTTCGTTTGTTCGGAATTGACATCTCTATAGCCCCATTATATTACAATGCTGGTCAGTTAACATTTATCGCAAATCACTAGATATTTTGTTTGGCCATTTAGCAAGATTCGGTCACTTAAATAAATACTGAATATACCGCCTAAAACCACCTTATTTCGCGCAGATTCACTACTGGAAAAATCGCACGTGTTTTTTGACTCGGTGTCAATTTGTCATAGCACAGTTCCCTGCGTTTTACGTTGCCGAAGTGACAGGAAAAGAAACAATGCAAGTCGGTTGTTTGACGTTCATTTCAATCCACGGAAACAGACGTTCCAATAAACCTAAAAAGTTTTAATCGGATGCTTTACTTCAAGAAATTCCAGGCATTAATTAGGAAAGTGATCCGCAACTCCCCGTGATTCGGAACTCCCCATCACTGTACTGTAATTTCACTATGTTTTTTTAAATTTTTATCTGAATGAATGAATTTCAGCACACAGCAAGAAGAGATAAGGTGAGAGGAAATCTCCCGGACAACAGCCACGGACAATCGAATTGTTTTTTAGAATCATGCCCATTACAGATGGCTACCTTTATATATCAGCTCCATCCACTTTTCAATTAAATAGTGCTATTGTTTGACGTATGCCCAATCCACGGAATCGAAAGGCTTTTTCCAAGTCCAACAGTTAGAGCATCCCAGGTAGATGGTGATCCATGATACATGCTCCATGTTCAGTTGGTCATGGCAATCCGGAATGCAGGGCAATGCTCCGGGGGATGAAAGCCCAAGGACAGAACCCCGCGGACAAAACTCCCATCGGACAAAATGTAAGGTACATGTGCATGAATGCTAATCGACTGCACGTTTCTCTTAAACAAGTAACAAAGGTATTTTTTGCGAACGAAGCAACTGTTTCCGAACTTCTCTGGTACCCGATTCCATTTGTTTATGAAATAAACAAATCACCATTAGTCAGCACATAACTCCATATTTGGTAATACTGCTGGGGCCGTACACTCTTTATTCTGACAAACAGCGGTAGAAAACTACCATTCATTCCAACAAGGTTATGATACACCGAGGAGGTCAACTGCACATAAACGACATCAAACACAATCACACGGATAGGGCATATCAGCGCTATACTGAAACAACAAACTATTTTCAGATATAACTAGAGAATAATCTATATATAAAATAATGCCTGCCGCCGGCCAGGAACAACCCCCCCGACCATAATCAGTCATAATAGGAGGAAACCTGCCCCCAAACCATTGCAGCCTGGCATACTCTATGGGGGTAGAGCGGTTACTCATTTAAGCAATAACATGTACTACAAGGGAGGGAGGGAATTTAGCTTAATGTCACACTCAAGTTTGTATCACTCATATGATGACAGTCAGTTTGGTTGGTGGAGAAAGCCGGAGTACCCGGAGAGAACCACCGCCCTTCGGCAAGTAACTGACAGACTTTCACCCATGTACTACAGACACATACTCAATCAGGCAACAAAGTATATATATATATAAACAATAATCAAATAAGAAACAATACCCATATAATAATACAGAAAACCTAAACCAACATACGCTATTAATTGATAACCATCAACCGGCATTGTTCACCTTTGTGCTTGTAATCATGAATTGTGTATTAAATCTTATTTAACCCTGCATTCAAAAAAACAGAAATAAAACCTTTCTATTAAAGTAACATGCAGCTTCGCAAAAAGATCGAGCCCTTCAAGCATGTCAAGGCAGCACATCATTTGAGGTTGCACAATTGCACGGTTATTTTGACATTGGTGACATTATTTTGTTTCAGAAGTACAAACTATTAGTAAATACTATAAAGAAATATACTGTAGGTCATTTGGTATGTATGTATGTATGTATGTATGTATGTATATACAATGTACACTGCATCTCATGCCTAATAACAGGTTAGTATCACATATAAGAGATATAAAATTAGAAACTGAAATAGGCAACGATTTGGTGCAAGACTCACGAAATTTAATTGACAAAGGATTTGCTGCAAGTTGTATTGTCAGTCTTTTGTCCAGGATATTACCTTTTCAATGGGAGGTCTTACACCAAAGCCTTACCTTGAAATATGAGGGTATGGAGTTGGGCAATGCATTGATTAAGTGTAGCATGATGTAAGCTTCAGGAAAATATGAGGATGTGGGATCGGGCGAAGCTTAGCTTAGGTGATGGATGGTGGGGCACAGTGCCCCGAGGGTGGGGATATTCTTCCATGGGTAGCGCATGAGTTGAATAAGTGTAGGGTCATGTAAGCTGTGGGAAAATATGACGGTATGGGGTCGAGCGAAGCTTAGTTTAGAAGATATAGGGTGGGGCTTGTTGCCCCAGGGGTGGGGGCATGCTCCCGGTGGTAGTGGATGGGTTGAATAAGTGTACAGGATGATTTGAGCTCCCAAACTATACGAGGGTATGGGATCGGGCAAAGCTTACTTTAGGAGATATGGGATGGGGCTCGGTGCCCCAAGGGTGGGGCATGGCCCCCCGAGGGTAGTGGATGGGTTCAATAAGTGTAGCCAGATGTAAGCATTTGGAATAGCTGACATTTCGGGGGGTCGGGCTGGCCTTAGATTAGGAGACATAGGTTAGGCTGAGAAGCTGTGGACAGGAATATTCCAAATCATTTACTTGGTCCTGATGTCCCAGGGGTGGAGACATGCTCCCCGAGGACAGTGGATGGGTTCAATATGTGTAGCCCATGTAAGCATCTGAAATATGAGGGTTCGGCGATCGGGCAGGCCTTACGATCAATCTTTAACATTTACTTGGTCCTGCAGATAGACAGACAGATAGACAGACGGACATCATTGTGGCACCTATATCGAGCTTTCCGCAGTTAAAGCTACGGGCTCGATAAAAACTCTGGAAAGCATGGGCGAACAATTACGTGATTTGTGTTTTATTTTTTATGCATTTAATCTATGGATTTGCAAAGTTTTCATGATACAAATATACACATATCATGGTTTACGAATTAGGAACCTGGTGACAAACAGGTATTACTGGCCACATCATCGCGCCACCTGAGACTGGACATGCCATTCGCCCATTGATGTGAACATACATAGATTAACATAAGCTTGTACAATACTATCCTAATTAAGTATAGTGGATATCCAATCTAATAGATCCTAATAGACTCTGGTCTCTAATTTCAATCTTTTCAGATCAGACTGGAATTAGTGATCAGACTTATCAGATTGACAAACGATTACAATAAATATTTCAGTAGATTAGATATAGTATTCATTTGGTATTTTTGAAAAATGGTACAGGTAGCCAAGGGGACAGGTCGCAAAATAGTGCAGGTCAGTTTTACAGACTGGTACAGGTCAATGTTACAAATTGGTACTGATATGGCCATGGTGTCGTCGTCAGTCACAGAGCAAACCGCTAACACTGAATCCCAAGTGCTAATCCCTAAGCTATTCCCTGAGCTAATCCCAATCACTATTCTTAGTTCTAACATCTACCACCATCCTCACCCGTCAGCTGACATGATTGGAACTAACGCTAAAGCTAATCCTTCCGCTATAAATAACCATAACCCTAAACTCTATTCCCTCAAGCACTGATCTTCAAGTCAGCAATCGACATCAACAACTCGACAACGACCCATATGGTAATTTACCATAACATGGCTAGTATCTTATGTAGCAAGATGTGTTGAGCTGTACGATATCTCTTGTTTCACAATCCATTTCATAGTGTCACAAGTATGCCCATATGTCCAATGTTCATTGGAGAGGTTTTAGTATTCTGATAACCAAGTTGACCATTAGCCTTCCACGGTGGCAGTCCTGTGGTAACTACAACACCGAAGATAAATAAGGCAAGACCGAAATCTTTCTGTAAGCAAAACTATCTATACCAGAAAATTTTTCATTGAAAGGCGGAAGCCACAAAAACAGGCTTCAAGGATAACAGACCTAGGGTTGAAGGTATACATTATGAGTGGTAACCACGAAGCAAAGATTATGTTAATACGGTGGCTTGTTAAGACCATGAATTGATCATTCCAATTTTCTGACTTTCTCTAATTTTCAAGATTTCACTTTCACATTTTCTCTCTTTTCTTGTCATCCTCTTCAAGAAACTGCAACCATTTCCATACGAAAACGATGGAATTTCATTTTTAAGAGACAATAACAAATCAAACGACCATATGAAAACACTGAAAATTAGCGAGAACCTAAAAAATTGCGTGAAACATCAGAAATAGCAAAAAAACACAGAAAATGCCGTAGAAATACTTTCCACCGCTGTTGAAATACTTTCCACCGCGGTTGAAATACTTTCCACAGCGGTTGAAATACTTTCCACCACGGTTGAAATACTTTTCACCGGGGTTGAAATACTTTTCACCGGGGTTGAAATACTTTTCACCGCGGTTGAAATACATTTTTGATATGTTTTTGCTAATATTTAGTGTTTTCACATGGTTGTTCGATTTTTGCAGTCGCTTGAAAATGGATAGAAGAAATTGTTAAAACCAGAAAACAAATTTATATCTGGGAAATGAATCGATGTCAATGGCAAGAAATTACACAAAACGCGAAAGTGAAATCTTGAAAACTAGTAAACTAGAGGAATTGTAGGCAAACAGAAATGGGATGGTAGCTCCTGTTACTGAGCAGTAACCAATCAAGGTATACTGATGCATTACTTCATTGTTACCAATATGTAACCAAGTGTGAAAAAATGGTTTGGTATCATAGCGCTAACTGCTTGTACATGTATCTGTCTAGTAGTCAATCCGTGGGTAATTCGTAGTAACCGGTTGGTACTGATCAGACGGTTTTGCAAGAGGACCTTTCCCGCCAGTACCAATCAGTACTCCACTAAACAGTTACGAAGGAGGTAATGGTGTGTAGCGGCTTGCCTGTGTATAAGTAAAGTTTTCACTCTTCCTTGGCTCAGTTCACCTAGATGATTGGATCATAATTCCTTTCGTTATGTTAATTATTTGTTCGACTGTTACTGACTACTCAATAGACCTCATAGGTCCTAAAGCCTAATTGATTGATTGGTCCACAAGTCAGCATATAGGCCAAGCCATTGGTTAGTTGACAGATGTCATCATTGTCCTCCGCTATAGATGATTGGCTGTCACTGTTCATTTTCAGCATATGGACCACTACACTGATTAGTTCAAAGACGTCATTATTGTCCTAGGTTATAGATGGTTGGCTGTCGCTATTCATTTTCAGCATATACGTCCCGACACTGGTTAGTTGATAGATGTCATCATTGTCCTAGGTTATAGATGATTGGCTGTCACTATTTGTCTTCAGCATATAGGTCAAGACACTGGTTAGTTGATAGACGTCATCATTGTCCTAGTTTATGTTCGGCTAGCTCTCAAAGATTCAGCTTCAGCATATCGTCACGGCACTGTTAGTTGAATAATCTCACCAGTGTCCTCGAATCAGCAAGTCCTGCAATGTAAAGTTCATCATCATCAATCGCTCTTTGAAACAGTGAACACAAAGTCATGAATGTGTTATTATCAGAATTGACATACACAATTTACACAATGATCCTTTTCTTTGCTGGGAAACACCACAAATAACTGGACTACAAGGCTGGTACAAGTCAGAAACTTGAAATATCCCATCTCTCTCTTCCAAGCTATATTTATAATTATCGCATACATACTTGTCAAGATTAATAATAAACTTTCATTGTGAAAAATACCTTTACTATACCTGATACCCGGTACTGGCTAGTTGATAGATTCCATTCTACAATATAACCATTGGTTGTTACATCCTGTCATCATCTGAGGATCATCTTCAGCATATCGGTTTGTAGATAGCCCAAACATCCAAGGTTACCAGTTGGTTGGTCCAAAATTATTTTCAGCATGTCATTGAGGTTGGAGGTTGATGGCTGGCTGTTATTGTTTGATTGGTCCACAATTCATCTTCAGCATATAGGTCACGATACTGGTTAGTTGATCGATGTCAGAATTGCTCTA
>JAVTVY010017700.1:0-61699 GCA_036873755.1 Hanleya hanleyi
ATATAATATCTCCCAATGGCATATTGAACCTGAGTGTATATAAACCAAGACGTAATTTTATGGAATATTTTCTTTGTGAGGTGTGACATTTCGCAGCTGATGCCAGCACTTGTGTTGCCGCTGCAATTAAGAAGGGGTTGTTATCCATAACATACAGTCTTGAGTTTGATGCAGCTAAAGATTTGTAGATGTCAGTGTATGCAAAACATGGGACTATGGCAACGTCATAACCAAATTATTCCTTGTACGTACCTCCGCAGGTATATACCTTTCTAACCGTTGTCGTATCACATATCGGCCTCTGGCGTAAATTATCAGCCAAGAAACCACTTGCTTGTACAACTATAGCCATGGCCAAATATGGCACTGCAGATAAGAAGCCAGTCTGCAAAGAAAGCATAAATATAACTACAAAAATGCGTAAAAACATCTAGACTGGTGGCATCACTGAACCCCGAACAGTTTCTAAGCGTTGATCAAAGTCGCCTTCATGGTGTACGAGTCCCACCTTAGATACTACCCCAAGATACTACCAAAGCAATGCATCGAGATATGGGCGAATCCAGAGTGCCGATAACTGATATATCATTCACCTGCCACAGTTTTAAACTTATGTCAATTAAAACTAGATACAGTCGATCGAATACGATCGAGGAGGCATCCATTTTGCACGTTTAGTAAAGGAAACATTCATTATTTTTGTAGAGAGTAAAAACGTTAAAACAACGTTAACATGCCCCCAGGTGGTGCCACCTATAGGCGAGTTGGCACAAAAATAACCCCAAAGATAAAGCCGGATTTTCACATACCAAATTTGAAAGAATCCGCTCAGGTCCAACAGTTACTGTCCGGAAATGCAATTTTACCTCGGCCCACAGGTGGCGCCACCTATAGGCAGATAGGCATAAAAAATAATCCCAACCGAGATCTTGAGGCAAGATCTCTTGTCATTGGAAATAGAAAATGTTAACTTGGCCTACAGGTGGCGCCACCTATGAGCAGATCGACATGAAAAACAATCCCAAGCAAAACCTTCAGGCAAGGTATCCATATACCAAACTTGGAAAGAATCCATTCAAGTTATTGTCTGAAAACATAATTTTAAATTTGCCCCCAGGTGGCGCCACCCAAATGTGGATCGGCATGAAAAACAATGCCAAGCGAGATATTGAGGCGAGATACCTACGCACCAAATTTGGAATGAATCAGTCCAGGTGTTCAACAGTTATTGTCTGGAAACACTTTTAACTTTGCTTTCAGGCGGCAGCACCTATAGATACACGAATCGACACGAAAAACCAGATCTTGACGTAAGGTACCCACAAACTAAATTTGGAAAGAATCCTTAAGGTTTTCAAAAGTTATTGTCTAGAAATGTAATTTTAACTTGGCCACCAGGTGGCGCCACCTAGAGGCGGATTGGCCCGAAAAACAATTTCAAGCAAGATCTATAAGCAAGGGACCCACAAATTAAAAAACATGGGTCTGTGCCTGATAAATCGAGACCTTTTGGGGTTGCAATTCATTGAGGGGTGGCGGAATTATACAAATATTGCAGACTACACACAAATTTCAACTTTCGTCCAAGATATATTGGATATATATGCTCAAACACAATATATGAGAGTCGGCGAGGGCTAGTATGGGAGATATACACCTGGAAAAAAGTTAAGCACCCCTATGAACATTTACAAAGGTATATGTATTGGTCGGTATCAGAGATGTACACGCACAGTAAGTTTGTAAAACTGCATGCTATCATGTAAGGTCATGTTCTGACTACAGGAAAACACAATAATGACAGTTTTTTTTTCATTTTAATGATAGCACTGGCGTACCAAAAAAATAACTGTTTGAGCTCAAAATTATACCCGTTACAATTACAACACATATAAGAGAAGAGGTGCCGACATACTGACTGCGTCATATGACTTCACAGAATAGTCTTCTGGTAAACCTATTCTAAAGCACCTACCAAGAATCTAACGATTCGTGATATGTGTTGTATCTCAGGTACGCTTTTATTGTACCTGTTCATGTGGCACCATGGATGATATGACCACACGGCCCCTAGCACCGGCATAAGCGGTATTAGATACAAATCTAGAGAGCTATGATGGAAATGCTCTGACAAGATAGATAGATAGATAGATATCTTTATTCACCATGCATAAAGTAAGAAACTGTACAATTCGACTGTGAGATGACTGGCGGGAATAAAACCCCAAGGGGCTTGCTCTATCCCTAGTTACAATTATAACTCTAATACAAATGGCAGGCATAGGACCGTAAGATAGCTACTATTAGATGTACATAAAGAACTTAATTTTCCTGACGCTGTAATACATTGCATAAAAGATGTTCTTTGAGTTTGGACTTGAAAAGTGAAAAGGATTCAACTGATTTTACTTCGGGAGGCAAATTGTTCCACTCTCTTGGACCTTTAATTTTCGTCGTATGATAGGATAGGTTTGAACGATAAAATGGTTTATATAGGTTGATACGAGAACCTCTGGTTTGATATTGATGTACTGCAGACTGTCTTAGGAAATACTTCTTAAAACTATCTGGAAGTTGATCTTCATGATAAAATGATTTGTGAACAAAAGTAAGGACCGAAAACTGATTTAATTTTGACAAAGGAAGAATCTTAAGATTGTTGAATAGTGGATCAGTGTGAGCTTTTTTGTTAGATAAGGAAATGACCCTAATGGCGCGTTTTTGCAGTAGTATTAATGGTGTTAAATGGGTTGTATATGTGTTTCCCCATATCATGTTACAGTATGAGAAATAGGGATAGATTAGTGAGTAGTATAATATATAGAGCGTTTTCTTGTTAATGGACCTTTTTATATGATTTAATATTCCTATATTGCGTGAGATTTTTTTAACTATGTAATTAATGTGTGTGATCCAATTTAGCTGATTGTTAAAGATTATGCCTAAAAACTTGAAATTTTCGACCATTTCGATTTCGGTTCCGAAAATTTCCAAGTGTCTTGTTGTTGCCCTAAGCTTTTTTCGACATGAATTTGGCTGTATAAGCATATATTTTGTTTTTTGTATATTTAGCGAAAGTCTATTGGCACAGAACCAGTTTTTTAGCTTCTCCAGTTCATGCGACATAATTGTAATAACTTCTTGGGGGTTTTCGGATGAGAAAGTAACACAAGTATCATCTGCAAATAATATGAAATTAAGTATGTCGGAGGCACTGTTGATGTCATTGATATAAATTAGAAAAAGGACCGGCCCCAGTATGGATCCTTGTGGCACTCCAAAAGAAATCGGCATAGGACAGGACGTAGCACCGCCATAAGTTACCTGCTGGGACCGTCCCTTAACATAATTAGAGAACCATTGGTTTGCTGTACCACGAAAACCATAGTGATCTAACTTGTGAAGTAAAACATCGTGGTTGACTGTATCAAAGGCTTTCGAGAGATCTAAAAAAGTAGCTATACTGAATGTTTTGGATTCCTTAGCATTGGTCAGAGTGTCATAAAGTAAGCAAGCAGCATGCGATGTAGAATGATTGGCCCTGAAGCCGTACTGGCAACTGGAGATAATATTGTTTGCATCTAGGAATTGTGAAATCGAAGTAACAGCTATTTTTTCCAAAATTTTACTAAAGCAAGTCAAGATTGAGATCGGCCGGTAATTGGACAGTTGGGACGGGTCTCCCGACTTATAGATAGGTGTAACCTTGGCGAGTTTAAGTGTGTCTGGTATTACCCCTGTTGTAAACGATATATTAATGATATGGGAAAGGGAATGGGAAACATATTCGGCAACGAGCTTGACAAGTGATGTGCGAATATCGTCATGACCAGGTGCGGCTAGTTTGAGTCCTAAAATGGTGTTTTTGACATCTATTGTGGATACAATCGGAAATTCGAAATTTTCGTGAGCATTAGTTTGCAGATAATCTCGAAAGTTTATTCCCACGTTCGGAATTTTTGAATCTAGTACTTCGGCTACAGATGCGAAATAGTTATTAAAATGCGATGATATCATGTCTTTGTCGCTTATTTCAGTGTCGTTTACTATGAATGTTTTATTGTTATTATTTAATGTCATTTTCTTGTTCATCAATTTGTTTAATATTTTCCATGTCCCCTTTATATCCTGATTAGCAGCGTTAAATTTGTCTTCAAAATAATGTTTCTTGGCAAGACGTAATGTGTGATTCAATTTGTTTCTATATTTCCGGTATGCTTCTCTATTATACTCGTTTGGAGTGATTAGATAATTTCTATATAACTTATTTTTTTCATGTATAGAGTTCAATATTGCATAAGTGATCCAAGGTTTATTTAAAGTTTTCTTGCTATATTTCACAGTTACCGAAGGGAAGGAAGCATCATATATATGACTAAATTTTTATGAGAATGTTTCGAGAGCAACGTTAGTATCGAAAGAGGAAGTTACATCATCCCAAATAGTATTCCTTATTCTTTGTGAGAACAATTCTTTCGCTTCTGGTGTAAATTTACGAAACGTAAATTCTTGCTCAAGATTGGACGTGTCGATTTTTGTTTTCAGAATGTGAAAAATAGGAAAATGATCTGTAATATCTGTCAAAAATATTCCTGATAAGAGACTGTCGTCGTGAAAATTAAGATAAACATTGTCTATGAGAGTAGCTGAGTGCGACTTTACACGTGTTGGTTTTGTGATTTGCGGGAAAAAATAATTTGATTTCAGAATGTTTAAAAATTCTGCGGAAGGACTATGTCTGTCAGTTTTAAAAAGGTCGATGTTAAAATCCCCTAGCAGGACGCATTTATGCTTTTCAATGTCATTGCTTTTAAGGAGAGCCTCTATATGATCATTTAGCTTTGTTACATTCTTATTCGGTGGTCTGTAAAATATACCTATGATGTATTTTGTATTGTCATGGAGCAGTTCAACAAATAATGACTCAAATTCACCATGATCGTCGGCATGTGTTAGATCATTTCGTACAGTACATTTGATATTTTCATCAACATATAGAATAACACCTCCGCCTTTCTTTTTATTCCTCGATAATGGGAAAGGTATGTAACCTGGTATATCAAAAAGCATTTCAGTGTTTGGATCTAGCCAACTTTCAGAAAATCCTAAGATCGAAAATTTATGATTTAAATTCTGGAGAAAGCCTGTGATCTCACCGAAATGCTTTCTGATACTCCTAGCATTCAGATGCAGAAACGACAGAGACCTGCTTTCTGCGTTCGGTGTGTGTATATTCGAATTATCACAAAAAGTTTTTTCGGTATAATAATTAGATTGATGGATGCTGATATCGTTCCAATGCATGACTTCGTCTTCATTGTCGTCTATTGGCGTTTTACAATTTTCTATGTTGTTTAATTCTATGGGATTGAAACACAAATTGTCGATGAAGTCCAAGTTCAACATGTTTGTATCTAGATTACTAGTATAAGTGTCGTCGGGAAGTTCTTCATCATAAAATGGTAATACTGAAAATAGGTTGAGTGGAATATCCTTCACATGAGTTGCATCATTATCCATAAGGCAGTCTGCAGTATATGATAGTTATTACAGCAACAGGAAAAAATAGATATAATGGCAAATTCTGGACACACTTTAGCATACAAGAAAAAATACAGTGAGTAAGTTCTACAACATATATGTATCTATCAATGTTTATGGTGAAGAATGAAACAAAAAAGAAAGGAAAGAATAAAAAAAGAGTTGGCATCTTAACAGAAATTACAAGAGATGCCAATTGAGTTTTTCCGCGCCACCAGGGAATTTGATAATATGACCTGAACCTGTAACAATGATTACACATTTGGTATATATTCTGGGTAATCTTAGAAGTCTATGTTTAACAATGATTACACATTTGGTATATATTCTGGGTAATCATAGAAATCTATATTTAACAATGATTACACATTTGATATGTATTCTGGGTAATCATAGAAGTCTATATTTAACAATGATTACACATTTGATATGTATTCTGGGTAATCATAGAAGTCTATATTTAACAATGATTACACATTTGATATGTATTTTGGGTAATCATAGAAGTCTATGTGTAACAATGATTACACATTTGGTATATATTCTGGGTAATCATATAAGTCTATATTTAACAATGATTACACATTTGGTATGTATTCTGGGTAATCATAGAAGTCTATATTTAACAATGATTACACATTTGATATGTATTCTGGGTAATCATAGAAGTCTATATTTAACAATGATTACACATTTGATATGTATTCTGGGTAATCATAGAAGTCTATGTGTAACAATGATTACACATTTGGTATATATTCTGGGTAATCATATAAGTCTACTTATGAATCACTGTAGTCAATATGTTTAATATATCCGCATTTATATAAAAGGATCCCATTATTAGGTATTTGATATTATTGCATATTTCAACAGTGATCAGACATTTGGAGGTGGGTATTGCCAGCTGTCGATTCATTATAGACAATGAACAAGAATTCACAGGGCGGACAAATGATCCGTGTTTGTAAGCGGCTGATTGCATAATCGGGGGCTGGGTGCGGAGGGTTGTACATTTTAAATGGCGTACTCGCTTGTCCACCGGCTACTATTGACGAACATGCTAAATTGTCAACTGGTCAACATGCGCAACTAGTGCAGGTCGAAATACAATAAGATGAAATGGGTCAGTGAAGATACATGCATCGGTACGTGCAGGGAGTGTTGTAAAGTACCCAGTACAATCCATTGTCATGGGCTTCAATGTGAAAAAATTTAGCCATCTGCGCTGGCAAGCTTTTCACTGATTACATGTGACTTGCCCCAAGTATGCACATTACGGGACCACTTTTAGTCTCTGGAAAGTCACAAAACGAAACATACAAAGAATGAACTACATGTACCAGCCCAGAGTGCACACATGTATAGCCGACTGAAACGGGTACATGTAAGCAAGAGTAACCAGGATACAACGCACATACCTTTTGTCAACGGTGATAGACATTGGTCAGCTAAATACCTAACATGTATACGGGACAAGGAGAGCTGTCTACCATGGACATGCACAATTAGGACACACACCATAGTAACTTGCAATAGTAACGATAATAAAGTACATGTAACAATAAATGAACACATGAGAATTGTATTTACATGTCCAGGGTTGTTGTCGATCGCACAGGTTTGAGTCTAGATTTCCCTCTTATTTCATAAACTAATCACAATCAGAAACTTACTTCACGACGTTCAGGTTTCTCTTGATAGCGTTGTCCAGCAATTAGCTGATTGGCATTGATTAGCCACCAAATTATACTGTTCAGTTCAGCGATATAAATATTTACCTTGATCAGTCCAAATTTCCCGCTTGATTCGATTTCAGCGACGGTTTGCGAGACGAATGACGTGCCCATGCCTCCCGTTGTCCAGACCTGGTCTCCAAAATAATTTCAGTCCCCACTCTTCGGATTCGTGTTTGGCATTTTTGTGATTGACGCAGCTGATAGGCGATGTCTGCCATTTCTCCTCGTATTGCCATCATATTGGGGGGTAAATCCGTGCGTACCGTCTTACGCGTGTTCCGTAGCTCAGATGTTGCCGACAAAATAGTGTCCTTTTCCGAATCCAGTTGGAACCTCACAATAATAGCTGGGGGTGGCTCTGGCTGACCTGGTTTATCGAATCTCGGCCGACGTGGTAATCGGTGGCAGGAAACAAACGACATTTTTGTCACAAAATCTGGGTTCAGTTTCATATCTTCAATAAAGAATTTGCGAGTGACATTTTCAGTATTTTCGCCCTCGCTAACTTTGGGAATACCATAGATTCTCAAGTTGCGCTTTCTGTCATGGATTTCGGACAATGTCAGTTTTTCCTGGAGAGCCCTTATCAGCACCATAAGTTATGTCCTCAGTTTTCAGCTTACGTATTTGTTCGTCCTGAAAATTCAACGACTCCGAGTGCGAATCCACGCGAAGGGAAATGCACACCATGCATCAACTTCCCACAAATGCCAACATATATCAAAGACCAAAAGGTCTGTACAGGGGGCGGGCCTCGGGGACTGGAGCTGGAGAGTCAACCAGGCAACATGGTTTGGATATGAATGGATAAAAAAAGTCGTTTATAAGAAGGGAAAGTTTTCCAATTCAATATCTGGTGTATCCTCCACGTGCTTGGATAACTGCCTCCACCCGGCGTCGCATCCCCCCAGTCAATCGTCGTATCCGTTGCATAGGAAACTGTCGCCATTCCTGGTGCAAAGCTGCTTCCAACTCGTATACTGGTAATTGGTGAGCTGTTTCGCTGTGACAACTCGCACATTGGCGATTGGTAAGCTGTATCGTCGTCATATGTAAATGACGGCAATTAACACAAAAGACTAGTCTGTAAGGCCCGATGTCGACCCAGCATCAACTTCCCACAAATGCCAACATATATCAAAGACCAAAAGGTCTGTACAGGGGGCGGGCCTCGGGGACTGGAGCTGGAGAGTCAACCAGGCAACATGGTTTGGATATGAATGGATAAAAAAAGTCGTTTATAAGAAGGGAAAGTTTTCCAATTCAATATCTGGTGTATCCTCCACGTGCTTGGATAACTGCCTCCACCCGGCGTCGCATCCCCCCAGTCAATCGTCGTATCCGTTGCATAGGAAACTGTCGCCATTCCTGGTGCAAAGCTGCTTCCAACTCACACAGATTTTGTACTGGAGGTTCACGTGCTTGTATTCGACGCCTAAGAATGTCCCAAATGTGCTCCAGAGGATTCAGATCAGGACTCATGGCGGGCCAAGGCAGATGAGTCACTACATTATTCTGAATGAATGCTGTCACTGCACGAGAACGGTGCGGTCTAGCGTTGTCATCCATAAACACAGGTCTGGTAGCAAGATGATGGTTATCAAAATGGGGGACAACAACTGGGGCAAGGACATCTCGGATGTACTGATCGCCATTTAGATTCCCACGTATTGTTACCATGTCAAGCTTCCAGTCATGAGAGACACAGCCCCACACCATTACTGAACCACCACCAGAGGCAACTCTCTGTTTGATGTTTCTTGGTGTTTAGGCTGTATTTGGCTGCCTCGAAACTCTCACGCGTCCATCGGTTACATGAAGAAGGAACCGGCTTTCATCCGACCAATGAATTCTTCGCCAACTCCTCAGATTCCAGCGGTGTCGTGATTTTCACCAAGCCATACTCGATGGTGATGATCACTCAGGAGAGGATGTTTGATAACCTTTCTGGGCCGATACCGGACACTTCTTAGACGATTCCTGACTGTTCTCGTGGAGAAACGGCGATTTGGTAGCCAGAGGGTCTTCAGAACAGTACTCGTGGCGAATGGATCTCGTCGAATTAGCCTCAGAGGTGCCCTGTCTTGACGTTGTGATGTCACCCGGGGTCGTCCGGAACGTGGACGGTCCTTCACCTCATTGCCTTGCCTGTGTTTTCTCACCAGACGACTGATAACTGTGTAGTGGATATTGAGTTGACGACCAATTGCTTTGTATGACCGGTTGAATGCATACCAATAATTTGCCATCTCTGTGCACCTTCTTCGTGCCATGGTGACAGATGATTGAATATTGCAACCCATGCACATTAAATACCGAAATATGCGGCGTGCACAAACTGCAGTTGGGAAAATTCGTGGGTTTCCTTTTTCACATGCTTCCCACGATATTTTTTCGTGTCACTTTCCATGAAGGACGTTCGCCACCATTCGTTGGATCATCATTATTATCATACCTACCACCAGACACAGGCTAAACCTTAACATTGGTGTGTAATTAGTCATTATATTAGGGGGTGCTTAATTTTTTGCCAGGTGTATAGATGGTGGGGCTCGGCGCCCTGGGGGTGGGGACATGCTCGCCTCGAGGGTAGTGCTAGGTGTGCTGACATGAAGGCCATAGAAAGCTCCCTGTTCATGAAACAACCACACTGACAACAGCATGCCATCATCTGTCAGTCTGAAGAACAACAAGGTTGAATTCAATTCAATTCAGGAAATTGATCATATGCACAGTGTGCAGCCAAACTTCAGTTGTAATTAATATATTAAGTTACCTGTGTGGACACAAATGGTTCGTGCAATAGCTTCAGGGTAAATCATATGATGTGGAATACTATTATTTGATAGCAAAATTGAAAGAAATGTTGTTCTCATTTAGGGCGACACGAAACGCGAATTAACAGGGGTTCAGTACTGCGGGGATTCAGTCAGTTTTGAATTATACTTCTGAAATTCAATATGGTTCCTGCAAAAGCTTTAGGGTAAATCATATGATGCGGAATACAATGACTTGGTAGAGAAATTGAAGGAAATGGTGTCCTAAACTAACAGGGGCTCAGCACTGCGGGGAATCCCCGCTTGTACTTCTGAAATAATGTCATCAACCTATTAGTAATTACTATAAAGGAATATATTGCAGGTGATTCGGCATGTGTGTGTGTGCATAAATAATGTACACTGCATCTCATACTTTAGGTTAGTATCACATGTGGCTGAGAAGCTGTGTAACATTTGGTACCCCAGAGGTTGGGACATCCTTCCGAGGGTAGTGCGCAGGTTGAGTAAGTGTAGCATCACATAATCTCCCAGAATATTATAATTGGGGGGAGGGTGTCACCACCTACAGGTGGATCAGCAAAAAAAACCCACAATCACATGGTCTTGTTACCTGTGTAGTAATTACACCTACAGAGGTTTAACCAATATAGTGGGCAGGCTTACCCACCGGTTATACCCCGAGAGAAGCCGTCTGTTACGTCCTGTCTGTCCAAGGTCTGTCTCTTCTCTGGCTTTCTTTACCTAGCCCGCCAGCTATTCTCATTGGCTATTGGGCAAACAGCGCCCTCGCCAAGGAAAACAACTATAATACAGCAATTGACTCCCCTGCATCAATCTGGCACTAATTTTCGTTAATAGTCTATTATAGTCTATTACTGACAAGACCGTGAGAAAACCTATTCTCATTACACTCTTCTCCCTTTTCTTTTTTGGGGAAGGGCATACCTGCGACTTACAGAGTCTAAAACTCCAGTAAAGTATTCCCAATGATAAAAACATCCCATAAAAATATGGAACTGTACCTAAAGCTTTCTCTACTTTGAACTGGGCTAAAAACCGGACATAACCTAAGAACAATCTACGTAAAATTAGTCCGACAATAAAGTACCCAACCCCAGATCAAAGAAGCTGATCTCTAACCCCAACCCTCAGGTCGATTTATCAGCAGACCTCTAATTTCTCCAAGGAGACCCAAAGGAGCTGGAGCGAACTGGTTCACTTTTGGCACCAATTCGACTCGCTCTGGAATCCACCTTTCTCCTAAACCTGGTAAGCATCCCCATTCCCTCATAAATTAACGGCTCACTCAATTTTATAACTTGTCAACCCCTCTGAAATTGAGAGACTGGCAACACTATACAGACTGTCAAGAAACAAACCGACCAAGAAATAACTGCCAGACTCTCTTAAATTGAGGGACTGGCTATATCAGATATCCCATCAAGAATAGCCGGACTTAGCCGAACATATGACTATATGCAGGCGCTTTCAAAAACCGATCCATTCAAAGCCCGTTCCTTCCCATTCACCAAACGCTATATAGACGATCTTCTCGCTGTGGATAATCGCTATATAAATGACGCAGTGAAGGATATATATCCACCTTCACTGGATTTGAAGGAAACTATATATCATATTTAGACCTATATCTCTATAAAAAATGAAGCGGGCCTTCTCTCTCGTCGACTATATGACAAAAGAGATGATTACAATTTCGACTCCGTAAAGTATCCCTTTCTGGACACTAATATTCCAGTGGGACCTGCATATGGCGTATACATATCACGCCTAGTAGCATTTGCTAGATCCTGTGTTAAATGTGACGATGTTAACCCTATCTGCCCTGGGCTTTTTGGGACCTGTCCAGGCCTGGGGGGGGAGCCGAAATGGCCCCCCTAATTATTTTTCTTACCCCTTGAGCTAGGGGGCTAAAACTTATCACACTACACCCTTGGGTGAAGCTCTACCAGAAAATGTAAAAAAAAAATCCACGATGGCCGCTTTGATGACGTCACAGTGACGTCATTTTCAAAAACGGCATTTTTTGGTCGACTTTTCGGTCAGATTTTCCGAAGAAAAAAAAAATTAATTTCTTCGCAAAAACTGCATGATAAATTAGAAAATATTAATGTAATGCGAAGTAAAATAGTTTTTGCCCACTTGTTATTGCGGAAAAGCAGAAATTTTGAAGAAATATGACAAAAACATCACTTTTCTGGGACCCCACGTGGCCGCCAGCTTGGATTTACCCATGATCCTCTGCTCGGGGGGTTATGCAAATAGGCTCGAAATGACCCCAATACGATAAACTATAAAGTCACGGAGTGTCAGCTCTCCATTTTTTGTCGTTCCGGAGATAGCGCAGAAAGTTTGGTAGGGGGGCCATAATGGCCCCCCAGGCCAGGTAGGGTTAATCAACGTTACAAAACATTGTTGCAGAAACTTATAAAACAGGGCTACACCACCAAGCGCCTCCATTCAAAGTTTCTCAAATTTGGCGATACAAATCGCATGCTGATAGCAAAATACGAGCGTAGCGTGCAAGATCTATGGCGTTACGTTTCGTAACTTGTGTCTAATTCCGCTTAACCCGGGGTTAGGGGCCGTATGAACCCATGTACTTCAAGATACTCATGGTACTCATATGAACAGTCACAATCAAAGCGTGACTGAGATACATCGTTCTTTAGATGACGACTTTACAACGAATATTATGGATTAAGAATACGGATCAGCGATACGGATTTGATATTTTTGACTTGCCGGCATCACTGAAAACTGTTGACCGCTTCTCTCTTGCAGGAAACAAGCCTATGTTTATGTATACTATGATTGTCTTTTTGAATTTGGTGCTAATACTGTTATATGGAATATGGAATAGGTCTTTGGATTATGGACGCGGATATTCGCTAATGGACGACGGCTGAATTATGAATGACGGACCAGACGCTTGTAATTAGGCACTAACTGCAAGACATTCAGTCTCTCAATAGTTGATTTACTGGCTAGCGAACATAGTTTGACTAAAACAGTAACTGCCTGTCAGTCCTCCATACATTGGGGGACTACTCATATAGCTCAAGGCTTCAGGAAACCAGTATCCTCTGTATGCATCAACAGAGACACACACATGAAGAATCAACGCATGTGAAACACCCGTGCACAAGGTGCCGTTAACACATCAACCCACCATATGGATGAAGCTGCAGGACCAGAGGGAACATCGGAATTCATTGAGCTGAAGTGCACTGCGTTGCTACGGTTACTGCATTGCCAGGGATCAGTTAGCCAGGGTCTGAATAAACATATCCAAAATAATCCCCGAATTTGATCAGACATAGTGCTTCACAGCGAGCACTTTACCAAACAAGGTCAAGGCTTGTCTGATGTCTGACTGTTATTTCAGACTCTGATTCATTCAATTTAAACCGTGATGACAAACACCGGTGCATAACTCACTGGGGCTTCCATAGAGAAGACACAAGCAGACTTGTGGCCACAAACCCCCTGACCCTGTGTCTCCAACATGGATTGCTCCGTCATTCTCTCCACTTATTAAATCAGCCCGCACAATTCGTACAGCTCTCCTCGGCAAAAACTCATGTAGCATCCAAGTAACTTCCATTTAACACTATGCAAACAATTGTCGAATGATGTGGCCAACCGTGAAGGTTGCTAACCCACAGATAAAGTTTAACCCAACCCACCATTCCACAACCCCATCCACTCCACTTTCACTCAAACCATTCTCCTAACCCCCTAAAAAGTTGAACATATCTCCATCAGACAACACACACTGTACATTTTTCCAACACACATCACATGTCTTCGCAACACACCAACTGATCTAAAATAGGTACACACACCACACTCTTACTGAACACTCAATCTGCCAAAAAATAATCATTCGAAAATATAGACCCACACATCACAAATCACCCAACACACCATTATCCAACACCCCACATCATTACTCAACATCCACACATATCACAGATTTCATGTCAGTCATTTTATCATTTTTTTATCTTTCCCCGCAAAAACCAAAAAACAACCTACACAACATCAAACCAAAATGCCACATCACCTACATCAAAATAGAAAGACATCACCAACATCAAATTCAACAAACAGTGTGCTATATGGCGCCACATGCCAATGCCCACTGTCAATTTGCATTGTCCCCTAACATTACCAATGCTAAAAGAGAACTAAACTAAGGCACTGCCCAAATCCGGTCATCGTGCATTAGCATTTCACTGCAGGAACCCCCATTTTCCCAATGACCAGGGCCGTCTTCCTAAAATCAACAACACAGCCGTAAGCAGACAGAAAGTTCGAGGCCAGTAACAAATCCTGAACCACCGAAGATACAATCATGTCTCCAAAGCAATAAACCCTGCAACAGAAAGGGGAACCTGTCGAACTAACATTCCCATACTGGCCGTACCTTGAAATGCACCAGTTAGCGTAATGGGAGTGGATGACAGCCATGTAAGCCCTAACTTTTCAAATAAGTCCGGACTCATGACTGTAACCTGAGAAGCAGTATCCACTATAGCACTCACTGGAACTGACCCGACTCTGACCGGAACTACCATTGCCCCCTCCCGAGCCCCAGACAAGGTAATGCCTCTAACGGCAGCAGTCAACCCGGCACCACCCGACGAGGAAGGTCCTCCCGTGGTAACCAACCCATCAAGATTAGTGCGAACGGGGCAACTTCGACTTATGTGTCCTAATTGGCGACAAAGATGGCACCGTACTTGGGGACATCGGAAGCTCTTATGTCCATTTTTCCCACATGAGTAACAGGTAACTCTGTTAATAGGGGCTTCACTGGCTACCGGTAGCTTGGGAGAATTAAGAAGTCTCAATGGAGACTCATCCCGACCCTCCCGTAAAAATATCCCCACCCACAGACTTAAGTTCCGTGGAAACTAGACGGACCCCTGCTACATTCAAAACTTGGTGATTATACAGTGAGTCGTTCACACATGTCAACGCCTCCTGAATATTTTTGGGGTCTTTCTCCATAGCAAACGAAACTACAGCCTGTGGTTCACGACAACCTTTGTAAACTTGCTCCACGGCTATCGATTCGACTAACTCACATGGAGCCCTCGGATACCCTTTCACTGCTAAATGAACACACCTATAAGCAAAATCAGCCAAAGGGTCATCGGTCCCTCGCTCCTCCACCTGCAATCGATGTCGGATTGTTTGAGGAGGCTCGAGATCGCCATACCGTTTGTCTAAGGCTTCAAACAGCTCATCAAAAGAATTATAAACTGCTTTCGGTAAGAAAAAGTAATATTCCATGGCCTTGCCATGCATGCACTCAGACAAACGCTTTAGAGATTTTGCTTGCTCCACTTCCGATCTTGAACTTCCAATTCAAATTTAATTTTAGACGGCGACCAACCTTTGGCATCGCTGGAAAAAAACTAATGTTTTCGGAAGTGGACGGCTGCTACTACGTGTAAAAGATGACGCGGAGGGATACGGCCACGTGATGTTAAAGGGTTACGGCTACGCCAGCGTACAGGTGGAGGACCACGGCGAAGTCGACGCGATCTCAAACTCGCTCTATGTGGCCGGATAGGTCGCGAAACATTTGAATTAAATTATCCCTCTTGTCGTCCTGACCATGTGCAATGAGTTGAGAGGAATGCGGAAGTTCACCTTTACTACGTTGCTATGACGTATAGGGGAAAACCCACGTACGCACGGCTCAGTTAGAATCCGGCCGAACAACTCCTTCAGTGTTGCAAATGAGCGAACTAGTTTTCATATGCTCTGTACAGATAAACAGGGAAGATAATCTCCAGATAATTCTTTTTAGCGCTAGGTCAACATTGGTATTATGCAGACTTGAAAAGCAATCGAAAGGTTCGGCAAACATCTATATTACTATATATGATGTCACTTCCGGCGATGTGCGCGAAGGACCCGAATCCTGTCCAAAAATCTGACTGGTGGCTGGGGTAGTATTAGACCCCCCAGCGAGGTGGTTGAGGAACGGCAACCATAGTGCTCTTCCTCAACCTTACTAGTTGTAGGGACGAAAGATCAGAAATGAGCACCGAAGGGAGTTCCACTCTGTGATGATGCCCTGACCCCTCACAAGCTTTCACCACAACTGCATCCGTATAATGTGCATGCTTGGTACCCTCACCAGCATTGCATTCCCCATCCCCAACCCCGGCGTTTGCACAACATTGTCCACAGACAAGTTTTCCTGCTCAACATCACAGCCTAACAGCACCGCCCCCAGTCTGCACTGAACTAGCATCAGCCCCCACCCCTCTAACCATTAGACTAGTCCCCTGGCTCTGCGTCATTGTCATAATCATTCCCAGTTGTTCACCCAAGTTGGTTACCCCTGTCCCTAATCTGTCTCCATCCCTGTCAATTCCGCTCCCACCCAGTTCTCCAATTTACAAACCGTATCAACACATTGTGTCAACATCTCAGAGAGCTTCTTCTGGTTAGATACCAGCCCACCGATTTTGGTAACACATTCACCCTCGTTAGATACCAGCTGACCGATCCTGTTAACACATTCTCTCAAGCTCTGAGAAAGATTCTGAACAACAGATTCCCTTCCCCCCTCAAATTTTGTATGTGATTTTCCATCTCACTTGGCAATTCCCCTACATGTTTTCCAATTAAATCTGAAACATAATCAGAATAGCTACAATAAATTCCAACCAAGCTGCAGGAAAAATAAAATGCGCAGCTCAAAATGTACTGGTCAACCAACTTGACAGCAATGGCTGTGTACAATAAATTCTGTTTTCTGTATGAAACAGAAATAAGTTGTAGTGTCAACTACTCACACTCAGCGAGTTTCCACTCCAGAAACTCACTGAAACTCACTGAATGCACAAGCGTTACCACAGTCAACGCGTTCTAGTGTGCCTATTCAGTACAAACCCAGGTTAGATAAAAGCATTTTTTTTAATAGAATTTACTCACAATAAGCAAACAGCTACACACACCACCTCACGCAAAAGCTACGAAGTTAGTAGCCAAGCTTAATGATAAATTTCGGACAAGTCCAAAATAGACTAGGTACCGGTATATTAGCAAATTTATTGAAACACAGATTTGAATGTTCTATGCCATGGCTAGGAAAATTTTAATCAAATGAGAGAAAAACCCCACATTCACCGTAAGCACCACCTAATCCCTCGCGCAATAGCTACAAGGCAATAGCCAGGTGAACTTGACAATGAAATTGGGCGAAGTCCAAGAATTACTAAATTGAACTCTAGCCTTCAGGCCATAGATTTTCAGTGAATGCCTCAATCAAATTTACAAAAACTGATCACCGGAAAAGCCAATGTAGTTTGACCGATAATGCAAAGTCAAATGGCCAACGGAAATTGACAGTGCAAGATTCCTGTAGACTCCCACGCACAAGTCTAAATAAGATAACCGTGCAAAACTTCACCAGTGGCAAAGCAAGAATGACACATTCAGATCACAAAAAAATCAATGACGCAAATACCAATCTTGCATCTGAACCAGAATTTCTCACAGCACGACTGATGAATCCACATCACACGGCCATGCAGTACATGACCCTGTACCCCAAACTCAATCACCGGACCACAAGGAAATGACTAATCAGTCCGCCCACGTTCAGTCATAATAACTTCATCCCGCGCACAAAATTTTCTCCAAAAACCCCCAATATCACCAACCCACCCACTAAACACAAGAAAAATATAATTATGATGGGACAGGACTATAACCAAAACACAAAAATACACGAATGGACACACAGGCAGTATCGGCCCACCTAAAACATGACAACACAAACGTTAACATACAAACCATTCAAATATTGCACCTTTCAAAACCTTTATCCCAACTGCTAATCCTAATTTTCCCTACCAAATACTATCTCTGAAAATAAATACATCAAAATTCACCAATTCATACATAACTCTAGCTAAATCTAAGGTGCAATATTGCAGGCAACCAGCAGGTAAGTTTGCCCGCTATACTGGCCGTCTAACCAACCCAAACAATTACAATCCTATTCCTTTTTATTCCCGAATGTTTCCCTTCAAGTTACTGTCGTCGTTGTTGTTGTTCCAAATGAACAACAACGTGTCAGCAAACTCGCAAAATTTTCACAAGGAACGCGAACTTAAACCAAATTGTAAACTGGGGTAGTTCAAAATAACCCCACTTCACTCGCGATAAATTGTATCAAGATAAATATGACATAAAACCGATCTGGCGAAAGAGAAGACTATAAAGGGTCCAATTTTCGTCACAATACAACACGGACAGTTCTCGGCTTAATTCACGAAAAAATCATTGCCAAGCCACAACAAATATTGCACAGAGCTTGAAAACTATTGCCGTATAATCATTAGTTAATAACTAATGAAAGTCAACTCACTTTCATCGGGAAAATCCGCCACTGAACTTCCCAAAAAAACGTGACCATGCCGACGAGAAAAAAAAATATTCCAGAACTTCGCTGTAAGCTCAAATGTTCACAAAACCCCTTCTATAAAGTAACACACTTCCAGCTTATATCGACCCAATCGTAAATGACAGTCAACAAATTTGTCAGGACTCAGGAATCTGATTTTCACACGCAAATTTTCTCAAAATGCAAAGTGGCCGCCGGATTGGCACTGCGCTCAGTTCACTATCGAGCGCAAATTTGTCGAAAAATAACCACAAATCTACGCTTGATACTTTTACTTCTGATCACCAATTGTAGTGATTACACCTACAGAGGTTTAGCCAGTATATTTAATGTATCTGTGTCAGTGGCTTTAAAATTTGCAAGGCCACTGTCTCTGTTTAGTTCATTTGTGGAAGAAATGTATATACATGTACATGTTCCAGGGCCTAAAATCACCATACTGTACACAATAGAATGACCTGGCTGTAAACCAGGAACTCAATGTACTTTATATGCAAATGCCTTCAGGCTTCAGTCATAACTGTGAACCAATCACTGATGTGCTATCTATGCAAATGAGAACATGTAATTCTTACCCAGAGGCAGCCACTTCACCATATGGTCCAGATGGAAAATTTGCATATAACACTCTTTGTAGATAAAACACAAGTAGCCGGTCTCAAACAGAGCTTAAAAACAATAGGTGTCTTCCCATAGACAGGATCAATATGCACAACAAATTAGAAGTTGATTGACGAAGGCATTCGGAAGTTATCCGACGGAAAACGTTGAACAAAAGGGAAATTTGCATATAACGAGATTTGTAGATAAAAACCCAGTTCCCAGTTTCGGACAGCGCTGAAAAACAATAGGTATCCTCCCCTAGGCAGGACCAATGTGCACCACAAATTTAAAGTTGATTGACAAAGGCATTCAAAAGTTATCCGACGGAAAAGAAAAGTGAGCGGACGAGGAAGCGAAACCGGAAGCAGAAGCGGAAGCGGAAGAAAATGACAAACACATAAGGCATCCCTAGGGATGCCTAATTATAGTGTACAATAACCATTTGGGGCCGTTAAACATCAATATAAACAAAAGACAGATACGGCAATATTGGCCTCCTGTTTGTTGTATTTTGTTGAAACAAAAGCAAACATAGAATTTGATTGTTTTAATTCATTGCTGGCTCGGCTTTGGTACTTATGAATTCGCCATGTCCTCCATAAACAAACAAGATGGTACTTATGAATTCGCCATGTCCTCCATAAACAGTCAAGATGGTACTTATGAATTCGCCATGTCCTCCATAAACAGTCAAGAAGGTACTTATGAATTCGCCATGTCCTCCATAAACAACCAAGATGCCAGTCACTCCTTCAGCAGCTGCAGCTGGGCTTGTCTAAATAATCCTTCTTGCTTAATGAATTGTTGGTAGTGCACAATTGCAAAACGTTTGGTAACGCTTCAGTTTAATAAACATGTTTTGGGTTACACATTGCCAAAGAACTTAGAACAACTCGTGTGTGTGGGAAGATTAACTTAGTTCATACATAGCGGCTTTGGTGGGGCCAGAATGCCAGTCTGGTTTGAATTGTGGCAAAAATGTACTCGATTTGGACCAGAGTGCCTTTCCCTTGGTTTAAATGTAGTGTACTAATTTCAGAATTATAAACAACGGGAAAGTTTTTTCATTACTTCCTAGGCAGTCTGGCCCTACCATAGGTCACGTGAGACAGTCTCGCCCTACCATAGTTCACGTGAGACAGTCTGGCCCTACCATAGGTCACTTGAGACAGTCTGGCCCTACCATAGGTCACGTGAGACAGTCTGGCCCTACCATAGTTCACGTGAGACAGTCTGGCCCTACCATAGGTCACTTGAGACAGTCTCGCCCTACCATAGGTCACGTGAGACAGTCTGGCCCTACCATAGTTCACGTGAGACAGTCTCGCCCTACCATAGGTCACGTGAGACAGTCTCGCCCTACCATAGTTCACGTGAGACAGTCTGGCCCTAACATAGGTCACTTGAGACAGTCTCGCCCTACCATAGTTCACGTGAGACAGTCTCGCCCTACCATAGTTCACGTGAGACAGTCTGGCCCTACCATGTGTCACGTGAGACAGTCTCGCCCTACCATAGTTCACTTGAGACAGTCTGGCCCTACCATAGGTCACTTGAGACAGTCTCGCCCTACCATAGTTCACGTGAGACAGTCTCGCCCTACCCTAGTTCACGTGAGACAGTCTCGCCCTACCATAGGTCACGTGAGACAGTCTGGCCCTACCATAGTTCACGTGAGACAGTCTGGCCCTACCATAGGTCACGTGAGACAGTCTGGCCCTACCATAGTTCACGTGAGACAGTCTCGCCCTACCATAGTTCACGTGAGACAGTCTGGCCCTAACATAGGTCACTTGAGACAGTCTCGCCCTACCATAGTTCACGTGAGACAGTCTCGCCCTACCATAGGTCACGTGAGACAGTCTGGCCCTACCATGTGTCACGTGAGACAGTCTCGCCCTACCATAGTTCACTTGAGACAGTCTGGCCCTACCATAGGTCACTTGAGACAGTCTCGCCCTACCATAGTTCACGTGAGACAGTCTCGCCCTACCCTAGTTCACGTGAGACAGTCTCGCCCTACCATAGGTCACGTGAGACAGTCTCGCCCTACCATAGTTCACGTGAGACAGTCTGACCCTACCATAGGTCACGTGAGACAGTCTGGCCCTACCATGGGTCACTTGAATCACCTATTTGTCCCGTCATATACGGAGAGTTCCACTGTTTACACCATCTGAAAACTTGAGTTTTCAATTTAAATTAACGTTAACTTCCTTTATATTCAAGGTATGTATACTTCGGGGACGGCTTTCGTTCGACAAGGCAAATCCACACACATATGTATCAAGACAGCAAGAATTAGATCTCATTCAACATGCAAATATGGATTTTAAACCTTGTTACCACATTTTGCTGTTTCACACAGCAAAAATCTTTCAAACGTATTCCATTGTGAGTATGAGACACCCAATCTAGATCAATGTATATTACCTATTAATACATACCTGGTTAAGGTTGAACTGTAATTACCTATTAATACATACCTGGTTAAGGTTGAACTCTAAGATGTCGTTCATAAATGTAGGTAATAATGTTAACCATGTATAGAACCCCCAGTTCTCTGCAAAGTGTGCACATACAATGGCCCAAACAGGAACCGATGTTAGAATGCTTCTCCATGGCACTGCTGTTTGCTGCAAGAATTGTACAAATAATAGCACATGATCGTTCGTCGGTGCAACATACAATATAGTAGGAACATTATTCAGATCATCCATAACCTTTTTGAAAAAAAACAACAAACGCCGGTGGTCCGATAAACATATATGCAATATATTTGGTGAACAATATCGTATACCAAATAACCCTCATATTGTACTGAATGAAAGTATGAAACCTCTTTATAAAACAGTGTAAATTAACCAGCATAATTACAGAAACAAAGCTTCTAGGCGTTGTTAGGAAGATAAAAAATACAGTCCTAATAACATGAAGTCCTTTCTAAAATACACACTACGTTAGACATGATAATAGGAATATTTCTTAAAGATTTTTTCATATATCCATATAAGTATCACATTCAAGAGAAATTCAGTCAGTGAGTCATGGGAACTCACCTAAATAGTATGTCAAATAGCAGAGTGGTGCCCAGCATTAAAACATACGGCCAAGCACTTTGTAACACACACAAGTGGCAATTGGTAGTGGAGCATGAATGAAAGCTGGTTCTTCTAATGAGCTTCTCAAATAAGACAATTTGTTTTCAGGTAACCTGCATTAGAAATACCATACAGAAATTTGGTATATTCTAAATGTGAAACTGACGTGAATTTCTCTTGATTGTGAGGAATTATATTTATATATGAATAAAAACACTGTAAACAAAACTTCCCAAGGTAACATTCATATCCAACATAATATACATTGTAGCAGGGACAATGTACATTTTAGCAAGGACTTCTGTTTTGGTTCTTGGAATGCCTGCAATAAAAATATTGGCCTCTTGTCAGTAGGCCGGTGTGATGGATAAGAATGTCCTGGTGATTAGTGTCCCTTTTCATGACCTTTTCTATTGGAACCAAGGACGGACACTTGCCCCCAATGTGAAAAAAAAGAGTCCTAGCTGTGTTACAAGATAGAGGCCGGGCACTCTAAGCCTCCGGCCATTCTTAGCCACCAGCTCAAGATAATGCCCGTTAACAAGCTTACATCCACAACTAACATCACATTTAACAAAATCAAGCTCAAGCGTAAATGGAACAAAAACAGTCCAGATAAAATTCAACATGAACTTCGAAGCGAGGAGATAAAACATCTACTTAACAACTTTATCATGCTACCGTATGCTCTTACAGATGCTGGGGCTAATCAGTGCTTACACGATTTTACTGATATAATTCAATTGCTTAATGCCAAGGCAACAACACAGGTCAAAATTAACAAAGCCACTAAAAAGAACAAATGGTATAACGGCAGCTGTAAGTCGGCTAAATATAAAATGAAAGGTGTTTACAAACTGTATAATGATAAACAGACTGACGATCATAGAATGTCATATCTTAAAACTAAAAAAGAATACAAAAACTTAGTGCGTAGAACCAAGTCACAGTACTATAGTAGCCTAATAGATAAACTACAAGATGCTAAAGAACGTGATGCATCTTATTACTGGAAACTCTTAAAAGAACTCGGCGGAACGCAAAAACAAATAGACAGGATACCGATTGACAATCAAGCAATCGCTAGCCATTTTACCCAGCTTCTAGGCAAACCACAAGAGAACACGATGAACGCTAATCTCCCAGATAATCCATCCGCGGAATATGATAACAATCTAAACACGCCAATTACAGCCATCGAAATTCAAAATTCTCTTGCTGAACTAGGTAATAATAAATGCCCCGGTGAGGATGAAGTAAGTAATGAGCTGCTGAAAAGTGTACTACCTAGTGCCATTGATCACACTGTGCGTCTTTTTAATATCATTTTGGACACTGGTTACTTTCCTACCCAGTGGCGTACTTCTACGATTATTCCATTACACAAAAAAGGAGATCGATCCAACCCTGAAAATTACAGAGGCATTGCTATTGGCAACGCATTAGGTAAACTTTTCACCAAGATATTGAACAAACGTATTTCTGAACATATAGAAGATACTGGTCAAATAAGTCCAAATCAAACTGGGTTTAGACCCGGTTATCGCTCGACAGACCATATATTCACCTTGCGAACAGCTATCGATAAATATAGTCATTCTAAGAAACCGCTCTACTCCTGCTTCGTCGATTTTCGCAAAGCATTCGACTCCGTTGACAGAAGTCTCTTATTTACTAAATTAAAAAAGAAAGGGATTACTGGTAAAATATTTCGACTCATTTCAACACTATACAGTGACTTATCATATCGATTAAAATTTAATGATGTCATATCCTCAAATTTTAGAAGTGAAGTGGGTGTCCGACAGGGTTGCTGTCTGTCACCGACACTTTTTAGCATTTTCATCGATGACATCATGCAACTTTTTGACGATGGATGTATGCCTATTAACATAAATGGTCAAATGATATCGCATCTCCTTTTTGCTGATGACCTCCTGTTACTGTCTGAATCGCAGGCAGGACTGCAGAGTTGCCTTGACAAACTTCAAGCCTATTGCGACGACAACAAAATGTCCGTCAATATGGATAAAACGAAAGTGGTTGTCTTCAAAAAAGGCCCACAAAATACTAACCAGAAGTGGAATATTGGTACTACTAACATTAGTCAAGTAAACGAATACCAGTATTTAGGAGTTGTGTTTTCCAGAACGGGACACTTTCGGCAAAATATGGAACATTTGAGTCGGAAAGCATCACGTGCTTCGTATTCGTTGATTAATAATTTAACTGATAAACACGTACCCATAAAAACAGGATGCCATTTATACCAAACACTAGTTAAACCTGTATTATTGTACGCCTCTGAGGTCTGGGGGTTGACGCCCTGCAGTACAAAAACATTGACACCATACCATTTGAGAAAGTTCAAAACAGATTTCATAAGAGGTTGCTTCAGGTCAACAGAGGAACGCACAATTGGGGTGTTCGAGCTGAGCTGGGCCTAACCCCTCTCTTTTACGATGTCGCTATGAGGTCCGTGAAATACCTTAACTACATTGGGCAATATCACGACAGACTGACTTTCCATGCCTTCCAGGAACAATTGCTACTAGCTGATAAGAACACTGGCTGGCTGTACAAACTGAAACATTTCCTAAGCGATAAATTAAATATAACCGACATAGATAACATGCATTATTCCTCACTTAAAACATCATTAGATACATATGTGAATTCATGTTTTGATCTATCGCTTCGTGACCATACGCAATCAAATGGATCCAGGAGTAAGTTGAGAACTTACAGATTGTTCAAATCAAATATTGAGTTTGAACCCTACCTATCATTGTGTAGACAATCTCCAGCTCGACAGTTCTTCTCAAAATTACGTCTCAGCGACCACAGACTAGCAATTGAGACCGGAAGGCATACTAGACCTATTACTCCTGTCGAACAACGGCTATGTAATAAATGTAATATTGTTGAAGATGAAATGCATTTTGTAATGTCCTGCAAAAAATTTGCAGATAGTCGATATGTACTATTTCAGTATGTGGTAAGAGAATATCCGGCTTTCATGAAATTAACAACTGCTGATAAATTTATTTTCATAATGTCATGCCGTGATAGTCCAACAATAATTAATACAGTGTGTTCAACACTCCTGAAATGGTACAGAAATGATAGCTAGTGACTGTTCTTTACCAAAGCTATATTCACGTTCAGATATACGCGTTCATGTATATAGATTACATGTGCTTCTGTTTTGCATTTCAGTATTTTACTGTTCTACTGATTTTATTTACTCTTGTACTCTGCCATATCTGGTGTTCGTACAATAAAATCTTGAATCTAGCCACCGGGCATTCTTAGCCACCGGCCACTCTTAGCCACCGGCCACTCTCAACCACCGGCCACTCTTAGCCACCGGCCACTCTCAGCCACCGGCCATCCTTAGCCTTCACACCGGCATCGTTTTCCACCACCATTGTATGTTGTGTTCAATTCATAGTATTTTTATGATTGTAGTTCAACAGTGTGGTTTTTTTTACTCTTTATTGTCTTCTGCTGGCAAAATTTGCTAGATGCTGTGCACAATATGACCATTTCAATCAACACCAGAGAACAGTATTGCAGAAACTTGTCAAACAAGGTTATACCACCAAAGCCTTTATTCAAAGTTTCTCAAATTATGTGATTAATATCTTCGCTTGACGGCAAATACGATCATAGCGCACAAGATATTATTAGGTTATTATACAGTTCTTTGTAAGAACACTGGGATTTCCTGGATTTCAAATTCTTCTGTATTAAACACGACGTTTCGCCAAGTCTGCCCTTAGCATTCTCAAGTGTATAAATGGACAATCAAACATGATGTATATATATGTACAGGGTATGATGAAGCTAATCTAATATAACAAAATTATATATGGTCTGGAAACAGTGGGGTGTAGACACTCCTGGAGATTGGGCAGACATGACAGGGGTATGGAGAATAGGGCTAAACAAACAATGGATGTGGTGGGTGGTTACAATGTAAGGGCTGGGTCAAATAATCTGATGCTGAATGGTAGTACATGTGGCATGCTGGTTATATATATATAACTTTATTTATCGTGAGTAACTCTGTCAGTTACAAAACTGTTCTTCTCGGAGGCCTTTCAGAGATAATAATGAACAAACCACATGCAATATAATATACACTACATAACAGAATAGAATATATTCAAGATGTATGCACAGAGTTGACAATGGGTGAATGATACGGCAGTGACATTCTAGTAATATCGACACTAAACATCTGTATTTTGTCTCCTGATTGTGTTCAAAAGTCTTCACTTGAAAGCATTGAGAGATGGAGCATCCCTGAGATGTTTGTCAAGAGAATTCCACAACTTGGCCCCTGAATAACTTAAGCTCTGTTTTGGATAATTTGTTCTTGATCGAGGAAGGTACAGTTTTTTTGTTTTCGGCTGATCTGAGGTTTTGGTTTGTTACATCATTTACATATTGAAAAAGACAGTTGAGATAAAGTGGGAATAGATTATGAATGATCTTGAATAAAAAGACAGTCTTTTGGTAAGTTAGTCTATCATGTACACTGGTCCAGTTAAGTTCTTGAAATAGTGTCTTGGTTGGAGTGAGACAGTGAGCATTCAATATCATTATTGCTGCTCTTTTCTGCAATTATGACGAGTAGATATAACAGTATAGTAACATAATACATAAAGTAAGGAACAGTTCATAGAGCCTCTGCATGGCCTCCAAGTCTAATGATAGAGTATAATGGGCACACATGTATGGGTACAATGAAAGTCAGTTAAGATATGTTATATTCTGTTGTGGTGTGATCACATCTTTCCGTGCATTGGAGATTATCAGCCCCTGGTCTCTGTTCATCTTGGGCTTGAGTCTTGCTATTTCGATGGACTCGCACTGTATAATGACCTATTTATTATACAGGTCATCGGAAGATTAAACTAAAGTATTTGTCATCGATTTTCTATTCATGTTTGAATCATTAGTTTTGTTAGATAAACAATCAAACAATCAATAACAATCAATTCATTTAGAACCCGTAAAGAATATGTGACGACAATACGGGGAAAACTCCCTAGTTCAACAATCAATAACAATCAATTCATTTAGAACCCGTAAAGGATATGTGACGACAATACGGGAAAAACTCCCTAGTGTGTAATGTTAATCAGGCTGAATTTCTTTTTCAATACAAAACCTGCCAAATCTGATTTTTTCTTGACGATTATATCAGCCTCGAAAAAATTGCGATGCTCCGTTGTATAAAAATGGATATATGATTGATCAAAATGTGCTCTCTGATCTGATTTGGTATTTTATGGGGCATTTACAGTGAGTATTTTCTCTTGTAGCAAAAATATGCCACCTCAAACCAAAATAATTTTGCCACAGAACATATTAGGAAGTTTGTTAATTGGAAAGAGCCAGGAATGGTTTTGGTTTGAGGTGTCATATTTTTGCTACAGGTGAAAATCCTCCATGAAAATGCCCCAAAAATACCAAAACAAGCGTTCTGAGAACCCCAAAATCTCGCCTTGCGGGGTCATCCGCCGAAGTTGCAGCAGTATTGAAAGCATACATATAGAGCAAACAATAAGGTTTGGAATAGGTGATGTGGTACAGACAATAATGTCTGAGAATAGATTATCTGGTACAGACAATAACATCAGTCCCATGTGGGATTACTGGCATATAAGTTAATCCCATGTAAGAAGGATAGGTCAGTGCCGTCAGATTACTGGGCAGTCCAGTGTGAGATTACTGCTGGATAGGTCAGTCCCATGTGAGATTACTGCTGGATAGGCCAGTCCTGTGTAGGATTACTGCTGGATGGACCCGTCTCGTGTGTTATTACTGATGGACCAGTCCCCTGTGGGATTACTGCTGAATAGTCCAGTCCCAAGTGGGAATACTGTTGGATACACCAGTTCTGTCTTGGATTACTGCTGGATAGATGAGTCTCGTATTGGATTAATGCTGGATGGGACAGTCCCGTGTGGGATTACTGCTGCATAGGCAGTCCAGAGTAAGATTACTGCTGCATACGGCAATCCTGTGTGGGATTACGGCTGGGGAGGCCAGTCCCATGTGGGATTACTGCTGGATAGGCTAAACCTGTGTGGGATTACAGCGGGATAGGTCAGTCCCATGTAGGATTATGGCTGGATAGGTCAGTGCCATGTGGGATTACTGCTGCATATTGCAGTCCAGTGTCATATTACTTCTGGATAGGTCAGTCCCGTGTGAGATTACTGCTGCATAGGCCAGTCCCGTGTGAAATTACTGCTGGATAGGCCAGTCCCATGTGGGATTACTGCTGGATAGGACAGTCCGGTCTGGGATTACTGCTGGATAGGTCAGCCCCGTGTGGCATTACTGCTGGATAGGCTAGTGCCATTTGGGATTACTGCTGGATAGGTCAGTCCTGTGTGAGATTATTGCTGGATAGGCCAGTCCCAAATGGGATTACTGCTGGATAAACCAGTCCGGTCTGGGATTACTGCTGGATAGTTAAGTTCCGTATGGGATTGCTGCTGGATAGGTCAGTCCCATGTGGCATTACTGCTGGATAGGCCAGCGCCATTTGGGAATACTGCTGGATAGGTCAGTCCCGTGTGGGATTATTGCGGGAGAGCTGTGAACTAGGAAAACATGAAACATGTCCACTAAGTTTTATAATCATCCCACAAAAGGTTCAACAAACTTTCCATGTACAGATTTTCATGTAAATTTTTCCCCAACAAAAATCTTATCAATGGAAACGTGCAAAGTCTAAACTGCAATAATTAGGACAAAAATTCATATTTAATGTCATATTTCTTAAATAGCACATGCACATCCTCGAACCACATTGAACTTGGGTAGCAAGTGTCAAACTCATCCAATGAAAGCTGACAGCTTCAGAAAATTTTCCATGTACAGGTGTACATGTATATGATTACTTAGACAAAACCCTCAAAATTTGAAGAAAAAAAAAATATTTCATCTCCTAAATAGCACAGGTACATCTTCTAATCATAAGAAACATGTGTACCAAGTTTCATAATCATTCAATGACAGCTGACAACTGCAGCAAACTGTGGTGTACAGGTGTACATGGGCACTTCAGCTAAACGCAAAACTCCATCATTTGCCATAATTTGAAGCAAAATTAATATTTCATCTCAAAAATAGCACAGGTACATTCTCTAATCATAAGAAACCTGTGTACCAAGTTTTGTAATCATCCAATGAGAGCTGACAACTGCAGCAAACTTACCATGTGTTAAATGTGACGATTTTAATCAACGTCACAAAACATTGTTGCAGAAACTTACAAAACAGGGCTACACCACCAAGCGCCTCCACTCAAAGTTTCTCAAATTTGGCAATACATATCGCATGCTGATAGCAAAATACGAGCGTAGCGTGCAAGATCTATGGCGTTACGTTTCGTAACTTGTGTCTAATTCCGCTTAACCCGGGGCTAGGGGCCGTATGAACCCATGTACTTCAAGATCCTCATGGTACTCATATGAACAGTCACAATCAAAGCGTGACTGAGATACATCATTCTTTAGATGACGACTTTTACGAATATTATGGATTAAGAATACTGATCAGCGATACGGATTTGATATTTTTGGAACATCATGATGTCTTGCCGGCATCATTGAAAACTGTTGACCGCTTCTCTCTTGCAGGAAACAAGCCTATGTTTATGTATACTATGATTGTCTTTTTGAATTTGGTGCTAATACTGTTATATGGAATATGGAATAGGTTCTGTGAAGTCATATGACGCAGTCAGTATGTCGGCACCTCTTCCCACTTCCCTTATATGTGTTGTAATTTGGATTATGGACGCGGATATTCTTTAATGGACGACGGCTGAATTATGAATGACGGACCAGACGCTTGTAATTGTAATGTACATGTATACATATAGAGGCCTACATGTACAATTCACCTAAACAGAAAACTCTATCATTTGCCATAATTTGGAGAAAAATTAATATTTCTTCTCAAAAAATAGCACAGGTACATCCTCTAATCATAATCATCCATTGACAGCTGACAACTGCAATACACTTTCTAAGTACAGATATACATGTGCACTTCAGCTATACGCAAAGCTCTATCATAGGGATTTTAACATTGGAGCACCCCAGGGGTAATACCCCCAGGTGGCATACCCACCCCCCATATTTTTTTTATTTTTTAAATATTTTTTCTAATTTTTCTAAAAAAAAAATTGAATTTGCTAAACCAAAAACCTTATCATTTCCAGGCTGGGGACACCGACACCGACGACGACATCCTCTTTCCCCCCTCACAATATCTCCCCTTTACTTCGTAAGGCGAGATAATAAGCCGGGAAGCACGTTCTGATCAATCATATCTCCATTTTTATGCAACCGAACATCTCATTTTTTAAGGGGATATTTCAGTATGTAAACTTCAAGAAAAAATTTATTTGACAGGTTTTGAGTGAAAAAAAATCGGCTTTATTACAGTCGCACACAAAGGAGTTTTTCGTATGTAAACGTCACATATCCTTTATAGAATGCAATAAAATATATAATTCTGCAAACATCATTTAAATCTATTATCAGTCTCTACTTTCTGAACTTCATTTGAGACAAATTTGACTGAGTAATTTTACTTTGCAACTAGAGGTATGTTGATATTAAAGTCTCCTCTAAAGATGATCGAGCGAGAAAATAGGTTTTCAACTCCTGTAGCTTCACTTTGGCGTCACAACAAAAGAGTTACCGCCCTAAGAAAGCGTACAATATGAATTCAATACGGCATTTTGGGATCCAATATGACTTTGAGTATTGTACGGAAAGGTGGTGCGATCTAAATTATTTGATTGGATCAAAGAAATAGCTGTATAATAATTGGCGTTACGTTTCGTAAATCGTGTCTACTCCTGCTTAGCCCCCCGGGGCTAGGGCCCGTTGTTGAACCGTGTCTACTCCTGCTTAGCCCCCCGGGGCTAGGGCCCGTTGTTGAACCTCACGTGTTTTACATCTCCATGGCGTTCAAATGAACATCCATAATCAAAGCCTGACTGAGAGACATGATACTCTAGATAACGTGACTGAGAGACATGATACTCTAGATAACGTGACTGAGAGACATGATACTCTAGATAACGTGACTGAGAGACATGATACTCTAGATAACGTGACTGAGAGACATGATACTCTAGATAACGTGACTGAGAGACATGATACTCTAGATAACGTGACTGAGAGACATGATACTCTAGATAACGTGACTGAGAGACATGATACTCTAGATAACGGGACTGAGATACATCATACTCTAGATAACGTGACTGAGAGACATGATACTCTAGATAACGTGACTGAGAGACATGATACTCTAGATAACGTGACTGAGAGACATGATACTCTAGATAACGTGACTGAGAGACATGATACTCTAGATAACGTGACTGAGAGACATGATACTCTAGATAACGTGACTGAGAGACATGATACTCTAGATAACGTGACTGAGAGACATGATACTCTAGAAAACGTGACTGAGAGACATGATACTCTAGATAACGTGACTGAGACATGATACTCTAGATAACGTGACTGAGACATGATACCTAGATAACGTACCCGAGAGACATGATACTCTAGATAACGTGACTGGAGAGACATGATACTTGTGAAACGACTGGAGAGACATGATATCAGATAACGTGACTGAGAGACATGATACTCTAGATAACGTGACTGAGAGACATGATACTCTTAGATAACGTGACTGAGAGACATGATACCTAGATAACGTGACCGAGAGACATGATACTTCAGATAACGTGACTGAGAGACATGATACTCAGATAACGTGACTGAGAGACATGATACTCTAGATAACGTGACTGAGAGACATGATACTCTAGATAACGTGACTGAGAGACATGATACTCTAGATAACGTGACTGAGAGACATGATACTCTAGATAACGTGACTGAGAGACATGATACTCTAGATAACGTGACTGAGAGACATGATACTCTAGAAAACGTGACTGAGAGACATGATACTCTAGATAACGTGACTGAGAGACATGATACTCTAGATAACGTGACTGAGAGACATGATACTCTAGAAAACGTGACTGAGAGACATGATACTCTAGATAACGACTGAGAGACATGATACCTAGATAACGCACTGAGAGACATGATACCTAGATAACGACTGAGAGACATGATACTCTAGATAACGTGACTGAGAGACATGATACTCTAGGATAACGTGACTGAGAGACATGATACTTAGGGATAACGTACTGAGAGACATGATAATTTGTGATAACGTGACTGAGAGACATGATACACCTAGATAACGTGACTGAGAGACATGATACTCTAGATAACGTGACTGAGAGACATGATACTCTAGAAAACGTGACTGAGAGACATGATACTCTAGATAACGTGACTGAGAGACATGATACTCTAGATAACGTGACTGAGAGACATGATACTCTAGATAACGTGACTGAGAGACATGATACTCTAGATAACGTGACTGAGAGACATGATACTCTAGATAACGTGACTGAGAGACATGATACTCTAGATAACGTGACTGAGAGACATGATACTCTAGATAACGTGACTGAGAGACATGATACTCTAGATAACGTGACTGAGAGACATGATACTCTAGATAACGTGACTGAGAGACATGATACTCTAGAAAACGTGACTGAGAGACATGATACTCTAGATAACGTGACTGAGAGACATGATACTCTAGATAACGTGACTGAGAGACATGATACTCTAGATAACGTGACTGAGAGACATGATACTCTAGATAACGTGACTGAGAGACATGATACTCTAGATAACGTGACTGAGAGACATGATACTCTAGATAACGTGACTGAGAGACATGATACTCTAGAAAACCACTTGGAAATTCATCTGGATAAGAATACTGGTCGGTGAAAAGAATACTGGTCGATGATAAGAATACTGGTCGATGATAAGAATACTGGTCGGTGATAAGAATACTGGTCGATGATAAGAATATTGGTCGGTGATAAGAATACTGGTCGGTGATAAGAATACTGGTCGGTGATAAGAATACTGGTTGATGATAAGAATACTGGTCGGTGAAAAGAATACTGGTCGATGATAAGAATACTGGTCGATGATAAGAATACTGGTCGGTGATAAGAATACTGGTCGGTGATAAGAATACTGGTCGATGATGAGAATACTGGTCGGTGATAAGAATACTGGTCGATGATAAAGATTTTATTTGAAGAATTACTTGACGAAAATGGAATTGATGGTGAATATCCTCGAAAAAGGTCTTTCGATTATTGATGAGCAAATTCTTTTGTGGACGACGGCTGAATTATGAATGACGGACCAGACGCTTGTAATTTCGATTATTGACGAGCAAATTCTGTTGTGGACGACGGCTGAATATTGAATGACGAATTTGATGCCTATAACTGAATTCCATGAGTCTTCTAAATACTGCATCGCAAACAATGCAAAGATAGTTGGAAAGACGATATTAAGTTTAGCGATCAGAATTTCGGTGCATCTAATTCGTGCGTGGATTGAGGCAAATACTTGAAAAGCCACTATCAGAGGCAAGAATGAATCTTCCCTCACAAAAGGAAAGGCTGAGCATTATTAATTGTATATGGTTCGACAGTTGGTCCACAATGTACTAAACGAATGGCGTTTCCAAAGGTGGGTTTTATTTCTTTCATGTTTCCCAACTTGATAATTTCTCATATAGAGATCAGGTATGGAATAATATTGAAACGTAAAGTAATGCAATTTTTTTTCAACGTCATAATGATCAGTATGAAATATTTTTAAAAATATGCATTAATTTTTCATCATTAATACATATGTATTCACCATCATACTCTGGTAAAGGCAGTTAATTACTATTAATATGACATGGAGCTTTACAGTGGAGACAATAGTCTTTACATGTAACCTTGTTGAAAAGTTATATTGTTGAAAAAGTGTGTTATCGCATCAAATGTAATCGATCCATATTTTAACGTAACACGTCCAAGTGTAATAGTGTATCTACCTTAGCCTGCTCGTGGGTAAAGCCGATACTTTGTTGAATGTAGTTCAGTTCCTTTCTGGTGATGTTGGCATGATCCTCGGGGGCGTCCGTGATCAAGTACCACCAGGCCAGAAACCAAACAACGGCCACGGTACCTGACAATTGACACAAGTTTCTTTACAGTGCATTCACTACAAGCAATATTGGACATGTAAGTCATGTAAAGTTACATTAAATCCAACCTTATCAAGACTTAATAACCCCCAATTTACGTGGACAAAATTCAAATCGTTCTAATGATTGCCCGACTTCGGGTCATTTTGTCAACTCCCTGTTTTAAATAGTATAATCACCCCTGATTTGATGGAGAGAAATTTGTCTTCATTAATGTGTTCAGGCAACCACCAAAACAAATGAGAGTTTGATAACGAGTCTAATTGGCATGCGTCGAGTAGATCTCTCTCTCTCTCTCTCTCTCTTCAGAGATGCTAAAGGACAATTCTGATGACGAAAAACTGAAAGTGTTTCTGATCCTCCTTGGATACCTGTTTAATTTATCAATTAGTATGCCTGGACACATGTTTATTTTATCAATTAGTACGTTGGACACATGTTTAATGTATCAATTAGTATGCTTGGACACATGTATAATGTATCAATTAGTATGCTTGGACACATGTATAATGTATCAATTAGTATGCTTGGGCACATGTATAATGGATCAATTAGTATGCTTGGACACATGTATAATGTATCAATTAGTATGCTTGGACACATGTATAATGTATCAATTAGTATGCTTAGCTCCGATGATCATGCGAACTAATGTATTAATACATTTTGTCCAGTTACTTATACAGAGAAAAGTTCGCGATATGGGCTATTATGCAAGGTCTACTCGACCGAAATCTGATCAAAAGAATGCTTTGGATAATCTTTTCTAAGAAATCATTCCATTTTGTCCCAAACATTACCGTGGATATTGATGTTTATAAGAAATAATTATTCTTGTTGTATCTGATACAGCTAGCATCATTATGTTATATTTTTACTTACCAAATACATAGAAAATAGCCGGCCATCCGACGGAGCTAGTACTGATGGCACTAGATAGGGGGAGAGCTATCACTGTTCCCAAATACGCTCCTGTAAATACAAGACAATATTCAGTGGTGTATTTTCCTGGACAAAGTTAATTTTTCCGAAGTATTCTAGTCCCCCAGACCTTCAGTCTCTTTAGTCATATTTACGTAATCTTAGGTTTTAATCTGTATAAAGAAAGACATAGTATACACATACAAAAACCATTCATAAAAATAATGCACATAACAATAGACATTCTCCTGTTCATTTTTCGAAATATTAATTGCAGTGAGAATATTATTATTATAATCATGTGACCAATAAATATACATTATAATCTTTGCACATGAGTATATCTTGTATACAAACTGGTACCAGACCAGTGATTTAAGTTTAGAGCAATCATATGCGAGTTCATATTATAAATTGTGGATTGGCGAAAATTTATATATACGTACACTATTAAATATTAAACTTATATACATTGCAAGTACCATCCTCTGCACCTATACCTCAGAGGTGCCAACCTCAGCACCCACACTGTTGTAAGTAGGCTTAAGTATACTACTACAATGGGGATATTAATAATATTATATTATTAACCAAGTGTTTTCATATTGGCCAGGTTATAGTTGATATTGCTAAAAATGCACATAATGTCGCCCCGGTAGACAGTTCAATTATATGTACTGTAGACGACTGATGTTCGTACTAATATGATGTAGGCAAATACTGTATGCAACACGAGCCGATAACGAAAATTTTCCCGTAATAGCTGTGACCGATTTTGCGGAGCTCAAGGTGGTATAATTATTTGCGTACATGTATTTTACCCTAGTAAAATGGTCATTTTATTTGTTGTCTTTTCCCTGTGCGATATAATTATTCTCCGGGCCCTTTAGACTTGTTAGTTTAAGACCAACATGCATGTGCAAATAACGGGTACTGCAAGGACAGTGAGTGAGTGAGTGAGTATTACTTAACGTCGCTATCAACACTATTTCAGTTATATCACGACGTTTCGTTCCTATTGCTTTTCACATCCGGAAACCAACACGGATTTCTAAAGCCTATTCCTTTTAATTACAACACATATAAGGGAGGGTGGGTGCAAGGACAGAATTAAGTTGCATTACCAAATACATTCTAGTGCACGGTAAACGACCTTGACATTTTTGATACGAAATGCATGTAAGGTAAACAAATGTGATGTTAGTTGTCCAGTTAATGGAGTCATTGATGTCGCCTTACATGTCATGTGATGTTAGTTGTCCAGTTAATGGAGTCATTGATGTCGCCTTACATGTAATGTGATGTTAGTTGTCCAGTTAATGGAGTCATTGATGTCGCCTTACATGTCATGTGATGTTAGTTGTCCAGTTAATGGAGTCATTGATGTCGCCTTACATGTCATGTGATGTTAGTTGTCCAGTTAATGGAGTCATTGATGTCGCCTTACATGTCATGTGATGTTAGTTGTCCAGTTAATGGAGTCATTGATGTCGCCTTACATGTAATGTGATGTTAGTTGTCCAGTTAATGGAGTCATTGATGTCGCCTTACATGTAATGTGATGCTTGCTCTCCTTCACCAGATCTTTTAATCTGTTCTAAACCTCGATAGAGTAGAATGCCTCAAAGAATCATGCAATTGAAATACTATACCCTATCTAATGGTGGACGGTCTATTTAGTTACATTGTCGGAATTCGGATAAATTTGAATAAATAATTCATTATGGAGTGTAGGAGTACCGGTACAAACACTGATACATTTCGAGAGAAAGGAATGAAATATACACGGAATGTGCTTAACTGTTGGTCGTGTTTCTCTGCTATGTTTTTAACTGACACACTGATTACATGAGCAACTTCGTCATGCAGTAGAGCGCGAAAGTAAATACAAGAAGTACAGTTCACAATAGCGTTATTTGGAATATTATTGGTCTGGGCCTGTCAGTTGTCTTGGCCATTTACCGCTCTGTGCTAAATGATGAGTTTGCGTTGAAATCGTATCGAGTTCTCGATGTGATGGAGTTGATGTTCTCTATAAAAAGGAAGTATGACATGCATTTTAATATCCCCTTCTTTATTTATTTTGTTTGTAAGTTCGATAGTTTCCTTTTTCTCTATTTTTTTCACATGAACTATACTTTTTATAGTTGTGTTAACACTACACTAATCAGCTACATGTACTCGGACTGTGCCTTACGGGAGGATAACTTGTCATCTCGGAAAGGTTAAAGCTTTTCAAGCCTCAGCTTACTGCTCTTTTGAATGCATATGCTTTGTGCGTTTACGAGATAGTGGATTCTGTCTACATTATCCTGATAGTTCATATCTACTTCACAATGTCTATAAATACCATATGTATATATTACTGAACCATTATGGCCGATAATTTAAATATTCTATCTATGAATTGCCAGGGATTAGGTCAACAGTTTAAGCGTATGGACGTACTTAAATACCTCCGGAAGAAAACTCCGTCTATTATGCTTCAAGATACACACATAGAGAGAGAGGGTCGATATATTAAAAGCCGAATGGGGGCTTTCAGCTCTTATAGCGCCATTTAGATCAAATGCAAGAGGGGTCGCAATTCTTTTTAATAACAACTTTGATTTTTCACTAGGCAGAACCGACATAGATCCAGGTGGTAATTACATAATTGCTGACAATTAAACTGAAGAATAGAATCATAGCACATGTACTAGTAAACATCTATGACCCGAATTCCGATACCCCTTCTTTCTATCACAATATATGGGATCTCTTAAATCACTAGTGTTGGGATCCACTGATTAACTTGGCATAATAGAGGAGGAAAGTGACTCCGAAAATATTAGCGAATAGCATTTTGTAGATCAATATTTCCACATACAACAGGTTCTAAGTGTATATATCAGATTTACAGCACAATTCAAAGACAATAAACCAGTCAGACATACTGTACAGTGAGTAATGTTTTAACCAATGAAGTCAACCAAAATGAAATTAACAAGGAACGTGTTCACATGAACTAGCCAATAAAAGGAATTGTGAAAAGTGTTCACCGGAAAGTATGAGTTCTTCAGATGCTTCGAGATCACATTTCGATTGTGGATTTTCTCGCCTGATAGGACTTCTTTGAACAAAAGAGTATTCCAATCGTTGGCTTTGTCAACAACCTTACAATTTAACAATACAAATTCTGCTAATTATTTAGCTGTTTAGCTGTTGACTGTTTTCTAGATCAAACACATCTTCACGTTGTTGTTGAAACAGCGCACGTTTATGTATGTGGTTAAAAATTGCACTATCGGAATTTCCACTAACATGTTGTTTAACCCTATCTGGCCTGGGCTTTTTGGGACGTATCCTGGCCTGGGGGGACCCGAAATGCACCCCCTAATTATCTTTCTTACCCTTTGAGCTAGGGAGCTGAAGCTTACCACACTATACCCTTGGGTCAAAATCTACCAGAAAATGTAAAAAAATCCAAGATGGTCGCTTTGATGACGTCACAGTGACGTAATTTTTAAAAACGGCATGTTTTGGTTGATTTCACGGTCGGATTTCCCGATTGTTTTATTTATGCAATTTCTCCGCAAAAACTGCATGATAAATTAGTAAATATTAATATGATGTGAAATAAAATAGTTTTTGCCCACTTTTCGTCGCGGAAAAGCAGAAATTTTGATGCAATATGACAAAAACATCATTTTTCTGGTACCCCACGTGGCCGATCCTCTGCTCGGGGGGTTATGCAAATAGACTCAAAATGACCCCAATATGATGAACTATAAAGTCAAGGAGATTCAGCTCTCCATTTTTTGTCGTTCCGGAGATAGCGCAGAAAGTTTGGTAGGGGGGAGCCATTTCGCTCCCTCCCTCCTCCAGGCCAGGTAGGGTTAAGGCGATTGTTGTTTGAGAGTTGCCTGTTCATTCACCTCATTCACAACAGAAAGAACTGATACTTTTCCGGTGAACACTTTTCACAATTCCTTTCATTGGCTAGTTCATGTGAGCACATTGACTTCATTGGTTAAAACATTACTCACTGTACAGTATGTCTGACTGGTTGATTGTCTTTGAATTGTTCTGTAAATGTTATATATACACATGGAACCTGTTGTAAACTGAAGGACGTAGACCTGCCGTCCTATGCCCAAATACACACTCCAAGCAATTGTTACAGGCACAGATTTCTGGAAGAACCCACCCTGTTCCCAAGGGCGTCGTTAGTGAAGTCGATCCGAAAAATCCTGAAGACGCCCATGGTTCTCCCAGTTTTTTCTGGACGGCTTTGTGCGTACAAAGGGGTACCAAGACAAAGGAATCATACACGCGATTACAGTGAACTCATATTTACCAGTATAACTTAACCAAAAACCAAAAAGAGACTTACGAACTTGTACATATAGCGATTCTTATTTACTTCTATTTATATCTCCTACTAATCTCTCATTGTTATTTATTATTTTTATTTATTTATTTATTTATTTATATATTTAGCGCTGGAAAAGATATTCAATAAACAAAGTAATGTACCGCGAAATTCAAATAAAACATTGAGTTGATGGGCCGCGAAATCCGAATGGGAAGCGGCCCTTAAACTACAATTTCAATCAATGTAAACTGAAGGTCGTCTGCTTCATAGTCCTACAAAACAAACGATGGCCAAATTTAAATAAATGCATAACAACAATAGCACGACCAAAACGCATATGGCGAACGGTATTCGGTATAAAATATAGGAAATGGTGATAGCGGAGTTACCTTGATACCGAGGGCCGTCTATTTCATTGTCCTACAAATACTTTATGGCCATCAAACGATAATGTATACGGATAAAATGCCAAACTATTTATTTGTCTACTCACCTAGTATTATATTTGTCCAAATATTTAGTTATGTATTCATTTGTTTATTTATTTATTCATTTACTTAATAATTTATTGATATTTAACTTATGTGACTGTCAGTCACGAGGGTGCCTGTTGTGGAAGGAAGATATATCAAAGTATTGCATTGAAAAAAACAGAAAACACGAAACTCTACAAACTCTGCCATTTCTTGTGATACAGGCACAGTACACTGAAGACCACAGACGAGCTAGACCAGACCTGAAACAGAATACGGATGACAACAATTATTAAACAGCGCCGTGAGTGACAACATCCCAGAAAGACGTCCTGAACTGGTAAAACCAACTCTACACAAGACCAGATGCGCCACGCCTGAGATGCCACTGAACTGACGATTGTTTAATGCAGAATATGATCCTTTGACTTTCAAGCAATGTAGGACGCAGCCTGCCATCCTGTACACCGATACACACTCCAAGCACTGTTACAGGCACAGATTTCTGGAAGAACCCGCCTATGGTTCTCCCAGTTTTTTCTGGACGGCTTTGTGTGTATGAAGGGGTACAAAGACAAAGGAATCACCCACGCGACTACAATGTATAACCTAATCAAATCTGACCGACGAACTTGTACATAGTCAATTCTTCTCTTCTATTTATATCTTCCTCAGCTCTCTCCTTTTTATTTATTTCTTTCTTTATTTTAAAATACAGCGCTTGTAAACGTCTTACATGAACTAAGAAATGTAACTTGAAATTAAAACAAAACATTGAGTTGATGGGCCGCGAAATCCGTATGGGCAGCGGCTCTTAAATTACAATTACAAAGTTGTAAACTACCATTCCTGATGATGACATGAATAAATATATGTCGAAATATTGAACTATTAAATGCTTTTCGCTAATATTTTCAGAGTTACTTTCCTCCATAAATCACTATGAAACGGAATCTAGTATTAGATCCCAAAATATATTATGACATTTACATGCATATTAGTAACCCAAATGCTAGGGAAAAGGTTCTAGACAAGATCAACGTTAACGATCTAATCGATATCTGGAGGATACAACATATAGACGTTAGACGATAAACATGGAGAGAGAAAACTATGAAAAAGCAAGCTCGTTTAGATTTCTTTCTTGTCTCCCCGGATATTGCTGTTACTGTTACTTCTGATATCCTTACTGGCTATAGAACGGATCATTCTTTCATCTCAATGACAATCTCAGACGTAAAAGGGGAAAAGGGTAGAAGGTACTGTAAATTTGATTTCAGCCTATTAGAAAAAAAAAATACAAAATCTTATTAGAAGACATACTGTCTCAATGTCTCGAAGAATACGCCGCATCCTCGTATGACAGAGAGGGTATAATCTTAATACCAAAATCAGATATCCAGCTTTTGATTTCGGACCAGTTATTTCTTGATACCTTCCTTATCAAGGTCCGAGGTGAATCCATTTCATATTCTTCTTAGCAGAAGACAGAGAGCGAAAAAAAAAACAGAATTAGAAGACGCGATCTCGAAATTAGAAGAAGAAATACAGGAAAACCTTCATAACATCGAAAATGATACTTTTATTCAGTTACATAATTATGAAGAAGACCTAGAACACATTCGGAAAACACATATACAGGGATCCATTGTAAGATAAAGAGCTACATGAAGGAAAAGGGGGGAAAGTTGAGTAAATCTTATACTGGACAATGGGGAGGAAATAGCTGACATTTCGAAAATCCCACAAGAACAAAATAAATTCTATCAATCACTACACAAGGAGAAGGAGACCAGAGATGAATTTTTGAAACAGTAAATAACAAGAAAGCTATTCCAATATTGCCCCCCGAAGTTGCACTTTCTATTGAAGGCCCATTTACATATGATGAACTGAAAACTATTGTATATAGAATGAAAAATAATAAATCAGCGGGACTGGACAAGTTTGCAGTAGAATTTTTGAAATTATTCTGGAGGGATTTGGGATATTTCATTTGGAGATCGATTACTGAGGGATATGAAATGGAAAACTTATCGATTACACAATAACAGGGGCTACTAGCTTGTATACCAAAACCAGAAAAAGATCTAATAATGCTAAAAACTATTGGAGATCCATTTCATTATTGAATGTCACTTATAAAATGACTTCGGCTTGTATTTCCAACAGGATTAAGTCGGTTCTTAATACAATTATACACGAGGATCAGAAGGGTTTTGTACAGAATGCCACATTTTATTCGAAACTAGAGAAAATAATAATCCTGGCCTAAAGCTTTTGATACTGTTGCTCACCATTTTATTTATGACTCTCTAGACTTTTTTGGATTTGGTCCCTCTATAACCAAATGGGTAGAAATCTTCTGTAAAAATGCTAGGTCTTGTAATTTATAAAATGGCCACATGTCAAAATACTTTAGAGTAGAACGAGGATGCAGACAAGGCGACCCTCTCTCTCCAGATCTTTTTATTATTTGCGCTGAAATTCTGGCAATATTAATCAGACGAAATCCGAAAATAAAGGGTATTATAATAGATCAAGTAGAATACAAAATTGGGCAATATGCCGATGACACAAAAATATTTCTTGAGTGAATCGTCCCTCCGTGAAACGTTAAATTTATTTTATATGATGGCTGGTCTCCGTATAAATGCAGACAAGACAAAAGCTATTTGGATAGGCAGTCTCGCATTTTCCAGGACTAAATTATGTGAGGGGCCAGGTTCGAGTGGAACCCATCGAGTTTACTACACTAGGAATACAATTTAAATTAGCTCTACGTGGTATATACGATATTAATTACCTAACCAAAATAAAACAAATAGATCAACTACTGAACATCTGGAGAAATCGGAACCTGACATTTGTTGGAAAAGTTACTGTAATTAAATCTCTTGCTTTACCAAAGCTTACACATCTATTTTTGTCTCTTCCGAAACCACCAGTAGCATATCTGGATAAACTAAATAAATAAATAAATAATTTCACAATTTTCTTTGGAATGGTAAATCAGGCAAATTTAAACGTCAAGTAATTATTCGGGACTTCAAAGAAGGGGGAATTAGAATGGTAGAAGTTAACTCATTTATCGGTGCGTTAAAACGACATGGATTAGAAGAATTTTTAATACTGCCAACAAATGGCAAATTTTTTAAGTAAATATCTTAGCATAGCCAGAACAATAAACTGTGGTGGAAATTTTAGAAAGGAGATAAAAAATCTGAAAAATTCTTTCTGGAAAGGAGTACTTTCTGCATGGCAAATTAAATTTATTGATGATAATCTCTTGAGTGAACCTGTTTGGTTAAATTCACACTTTATGAATTCCAACCGTTTTATCCAACAGTGGTCAAGCAAAGGTTGGAAGATGTCTTGAATGAACGAGAGCTGTGTAACGAAGCAAAATTAAAATACAATTTAAGCGGCAGATTTTTGGATTATGAAAGATTACTTAGGAACATCCCGAATGAATGGAAGACTAAACAAAGTATGAAAGCAAACCTCACCTCTCTCATATATCCTCTTGCGCTACGTATCTTGATGAATTGTTCTAAAGGTTGTAGGGATGTATACTCCAGGATGGTTTCCACCAGCCTGCCCCCAATCCCTGAACAAACATGGGAGAGAAATCCGTCTAGAGTAGACATTAAAATGGAACCATATGGTGGCCAAATCTTGCACACAAGACACCGCTCTATGGAATTGGCAATTTATAATTCTGCACAGATTTCTGCCCCACTATCAATTCTGCACAGATTTCTGCTCCACTATCAATTCTGCACAGATTTCTGCCCCACTATCAATTCTGCACAGATTTCTGCCCCACTATCAATTCTGCACAGATTTCTGCCCCACTATCAATTCTGCACAGATTTCTGCCCCACTATCAATTCTGCACAGATTTCTGCCCCACTATCAATTCTGCACAGATTTCTGCCCCACTATCAATTCTGCACAGATTTCTGCCCCACTATCAATGGACAAAAATGAAAAGAACATTCTGTCCATGTTCTTTCTGTAAAATCGAAGCAGAAACTCTCGAACATTTATTTTTATGTTGTGACATTGTCAAATCATTTTGGAATGATTAGAAATATGGCTCAGACAACATACAGACGACTATATTATTTTTAATGAAATGAAATTAGGGCCCTTTTGAAGTTGAAAGCTAAACTGTCTTTGTGTGCGGCAAATATAATATTTGTTAAAAAATCATGACGAAGTCAACTGTTTTGATTTTTGTCTAACTAGTTTCACCGTGTATCGACGGTTTATCAAAGCTTTATTCGATGAAATAATTACGGCTATTTATACATACACACATGTAATATATAACGAGTATAAATATAATATTAATATTGAATTTTATTTGACTGAACCAGCGGTGTCTAGACTACGAAATGTGTTTGCTAAGGTGAGAGTTGGTACGGCAGGACTTGCGATAGATACGGGGAGGTTTAGCAACACACCACGGGAGAATAGATTTTGTTCCTTGTGCGATCTCCAAGCAATAGAAGATCAATTCCATTTTATTATTGTTTGTCCAGCTTTATATTCACTGCGTAACCAATTAATACCAGAAAAATATTTAAGGGTAAAGTCACATAACCGATTCAATACGTTAATGGCCTCAAAGGGAGAAACATTGAAAAAAAATTATGTTGTATTGTGACATTGTTTTGAAAAGAAGGCATTATCTACTCCAACTGAACAATGATTAACCTGTTATTTACGGCAATGCTAACGGTATATGTGCACACCTACATATGTTGATTACTATGTATTGTATTTGTATTCGGGCCGATGGCCTTAAGTACAATACACGAATCATTCATTGAATATTGACTTGGATACTGTAGTCTAAGCGACAGTATATCTAACGTTAAACAAGTTCATACATGGTTATATAACAGTCGACGGATTTAAATGCATCTTTGACAGCATATCCCGCATTATTACAGACAATAAACGAGGCAATCTGAACAATCGAGAGGATTAAACAGGGGTATTAACAGTGAGTTAAGACTACAAACTATCGGATTAACACAGAGACGATCAATTACAATTATTCTCTCTGTTAAGCTCAGAACGGAACTTATGTATGAAGTTTGTTTCTGTCACTCGACCCGTTCTAGAGGGCATGATTAGTCTGATAAGATACAGTATGAAAATAGAACAAAAAATTGTCATAGCCTTTCTAAATCTGAAAAGAAGTAGCAGTCGATCCAACTATTTATCTCAGAGGATTTTTTCCAGATTTGCTTTATTGACGTAGACATAATTGTCTCTTGTCATATACATGATATGCACTGGTGACTCGGTGGAGTAGCCAAATAAACACAAAGAAATTAATACAACGTTACAGCTGGATATGCAACATAAGGTAGATGAGTGAGGACAAACTAAATAGTTACAACATTGCTCGATCTCTTATTTGGAACGTCTCATAGATGTAGTTTGCTAGGCATTTCAGATTACCCGCTTGTTTACTAGAGAGTAACTGTATTGATTTGTATACACTAGGTTTTGTCCAGAAATATGGTTTAATATATACAGTTCTAATCTTCTTTTCTAACGGACAAATAAGTAAAACATGATACTCGTTTTCTACGTCAGAATAAAACGTCAGTTAAAACAAATTCGATCATGCTGGTCAAGCCTATTGCTCCCATGCCGCCCTGATTCAATTCGTAGTCGTGCAAGTGCATGGCGATGTCTTGAATTTATAACTTTCTATAAATATTCTTTACAGAAAAAATGATTTTTCAGATACTTATATTAGCTCAATTTACTTGACTCTAAGTCAGAAAACCAGTTTGAAATAAATAGCTTTCGCCCTAACTTTAAATGCACTCAAAATTGTTACCTTCAGAATCTCTATAAATCCACACTTCCACAAAACCATGAACTGACAATATACGTAGAGCCTTTCGCTGTTAGCTGTCATCTCTTCAGTTGACAATATCGGAACTGAGTACATCAATTAATAATTATACTATTTGTTATCAGTTATAATTATTATTAATTTCTATTATTTGTATTGCATGCTGATTTGTCAGTTTGATATATTTGTATTTTTATATATACATTGATTAGTTGTATATTGATTGATTGTATTGTATGATTGTTGATTGTATTAATATGATTTATAATTGGAAGATATAAATAAACGAATTATAAAAAAAACAAATTGCAATCATTCAGAACTAATTGCAATAAAATAAAATTCATTTTTCACAAAAATTTCGCTGGTACACAGATAGCCGACTAAACAGTCCAGGTTAAATATTTATCATCATACTTATCATTCTGATCTATCCATTTATACCACCAGAATCAAAGGTTCAAAAGTTTAAAACAATTTACCTTCTCATCTCAAATGCTGCTATTCTATGTCACTTTTTAAATCCCGTATTAAAAACCATATAGTTGAAAATCATGCCATCTTTTTCTAAGAATTACTATATTCGGAATGTTCGTGGAGTTTGGAACTAAGGAACACAATTATACCTTTTTGTTTATATATTAAAAATTGAATTTATATAATTTAATAGTTTTCACAGGAATTAAAACCTCAAATCTTTTCTGGGATAGAACAAGCCCCTAGGGGTTTTACTCTCGCCTTTATTGCATTATTGTTCAACTCATATGATTATTTTGGTGAATAAATGAAATGAAGTTTCATATCTAGATAAAGTTTAATTTCGGAACCGGACAGAAACCTATCCAAACCGCTTCGTTTTTTCTATATTTATTTTAACTCATACAGAAAAATAATTCATTAAGACATTTGAGCGAGTCTTTCAAAGATTCTTCTGAGCCTCCAGGGGTAAGTATAGTGTGTCGTTAGAATACTGTCTGAGTTAAAATTCTGTACCCCTGATATTAGTGCTTTTTTACGTTATTTTATGTTTTATTTCATTCCATTGTAGTGGAATTTCTGCAGGCATGCATGCAGCAAGAATAAATACGGCGCAATTAGAGGCTCCCTGTCTAAAACCAAGTTTTGATATTTGTTCTAATAATTCTGATCCAATTTTGAATACATTCCCAAAAGTTCATAGCTTTGAATACTCCCTCACAATAGTCCCATGAAATCGCATCAAATGTCTTTTCGAAATCAATCATAAGTAGTAGTTCCGGAAGGTTTTTACCCCTCAGCCTGTTAGGCTGCGGGGTCTTGTCGTCGTCATGTACGTCCGGTCGGTCGTTCGGTCGTCAGCCGCCAACAATTCCTGTGATCGGTCTAGAAGCCAAACCGTTGCTTCTAGAGACTTCAAATTTGGTATACAGGATTGTTTGGTGGTCAACCACAAGACTATTAAATTTGGGTACTTGGTGATGAATTTTACGGTTTCCATGGCAACGTCACGGAAAATTTCCATATGACGATGTGAACGCGAAAAAGCCTAACCGTTGGCAATAGAGATTTCATATTTGCTATGTACTATTGTTCGGTAGTCAGCCACAAGCCTATCAAATTTGGGTACATTGTGATGATTTTTGTGGTTTCCATGGCAACGTCACAGAAAATGTCTGTTTGACGATGTGAACGTGATATAAGCCAAACCGTTCCAGCTAGAGATTTCAAATTTGGTGTACAGGATTGTTGGGTGCTCAACCACAAGCCCATTGAATGTTTTGTGTCATTACCAGCATTTAATGTGTTCAGGAAATTACTACGCCAATGAGGCTATGCTTTAATATATGTTTGAGGGCATAACTTAAACCCTGTTTCACTGATGTTTACATGTACTACGACAACACTGTGAATGTTATCTGCCCCAGCCACAATTACGCATCCCTAGTGTTTGTCATTTTCTTCTTTCTTCCGCTTCCGCTCACTTTTCTTTTCCGTCGGATAACTTTGGAATGCCTTTGTCAATCAACTTCAAATTTGTGGTGCATATTGTTCCTGCGTAGGGGAAGACACCTATTGTTTTTCAGCGCTGTTCAAAACTGGGAACTGGCTTTTTATCTACAAATCTCCTTATTGTTCAATCTTTTCCGTCGGATAGCTTCCGAATGCCTTCGTCAATCAACTTCTAATTTGTTGTGCATATTGTTCCTGTCCAGGGGAAGACACCTATTGTTTTTAAGCTCTGTCCAAGACTGGATACTTGTGTTTTATCTACATTTTCTGTTATATGCAAATTTTCCATCTGGACCATATGGTGAAGTGTCTGTCTCTGGTTGGGTACCAATTCCATATTCTCATTTGCATAGATAGCACATCAGTGATTGGTTCATAGTTACGACTGTCAAAATAGTCTGAAGCCATTTGCATCTAAAGTACATTAAGTTCCTGGGTGTACAGCCATGCCATACAATTGTGTACAGTATGGAGATTTTAGGCCCAGGAACATGTACATGTATATACATTTCTCCTACAAATGAATTGAACAGAGACAATGGCCATGCAGATTTTAAAGCCACTGACATAGATACATTAATTCAAGAACATTTCAGTGCCAAACCTAGGCAGGAGGTAAAGGTAACAAGACCATGTGATAGTTTTTTTTGTGCTGATACACCTATGGTGGCGACACCTGGGAGCAAAGTTAAAATTTACTTTCCGGACAATAATTCCATGAAAAATTGAACAGATTTTATCGAGCCCAAAGCTTTAACTGCGGAAAGCTTAATATAGGGATCTAAATTATATCTGTGGACGACCGTGTCCCTGTTCTTGTCCCTGTCCTTGTCCAACAATTGTTCCTGTCCACAGCTTCTCGACCCCACGCTATGTCTCCTTAACTAAGCCCCACCCGCCCCTCCTCCCAAATTCTTATATAGTCCGGGAGATTTTATGATGCTACACGTATTCAACCTATGCACTACCCTCGGGAGGATGTCCCCACCCCTGGGGCACCAAATGTTACTCAGCCTCATGTGATACTAACCTAAGGTATGACATGCAGTGTACATTGTTTTACACATACACATGCCGAATCACCTACAATATATTTCTTTATAGTAATCACTAATAGGTTAGCATTATTTCAGAATTATTTATGAAATAACTGGCGGGGGGTTCCCACAGTGCTGAATGCCTGTTAGTTTTGAATTTCAAGTCGCCTTAAATAAAGGACACCATTTCCTTCAATTTTGGTGTCAAGTCCTTCTATTTCACATCATATGAATTACCCTAAAGCTTTTGCAGGAAACATATTTTATTTAAGAATTATAATACAAAATAACTGGCAGGAGAATCCCCGCAGTACCGAACCTCTGCTAGTTTTGAATTTCGTGTCGTCTTAAATAAAGGACAACATTTCCTTCAATTTTGCTATCAAATAATTGTATTCCACATCATCTGATTTACCCTAAAGCTTTTGCACGAATCATTTGTGCCCACACATGTAACTTGCTATATTAATTACAACTGAGTTCCTAAAGTTATGCACACTGTGCATATGATCAATTTCCTGAATTGAATTGAATTCATCCTTGTGGTTCTTCAGACTGACGGATGATGGAATGCAGTTGTCAGTGTGGTTGTTTCATGTTCAGGATTACAAGCGTCTAGTCCGTCATTCATAATCCAGCCGTCGTCCATTAGAGAATATCCGCGTCCATAATCCAAAGACCTATTCCATTTCCATATAACAGTATTAGCACCAAATTCAAAAAGACAAAAGTATACATAAACATAGGCTTGTTTCCTACAAGAGAGAAGCGGTCAACAATTTTCAATGATGCCGGCAAGACATCATGATGTTCCAAAATATCAAATCCGTATCGCTGATCAGTATTCTTAATCCATAATATTCGTTATAGAGTCGTCATCTAAAAATGATATACCTCAGTCACGCTTTGATTGTGACTGTTCATATGAGTACCATGAGGATCTTGAAGTACATGGGTTCATACGGCCCCTAGCCCCAGGTTAAGCGGAATTAGACACAAGTTACGAAACGTAGCGCCATAGATCTTGCACGCTACGTTCGTATTTTGCTATCAGCATGCTATATGTATCGCCAAATTTGAGAAACTTTGAGTGTAGGCGCTTGGTGGAATAGCCCTGTTTTTTAAGTTTCTGCACCAATGTTTTGTGACGTTGATTAAAATCGCCACATTTAACACAGGATCTAGCAAATGCTACTAAGCGAGATATGTATACGCCATATGCAGGTCCCACTGGAATATTACTATCCAGAAAGGGATAGTTTACGATGTCGAAATTGTAATCATCTCTTTTGTCATAAAGTCGACGAGAGAGAACGCCCGCTTCATTTTTATAGAGGTAGAGATCTAAATAAGATGTGCCTGTAGGGCTATCTGTAGTTTCCTTCAAATCCAGTGAAGGTGGATATATATCCTTCACTGCGTCATTTATATAGCGATTATCCACAGCGAGAAGATCGTCTATATAGCGTTTGGTGAATGAGAAGGAACGGGCTTTCTATGGCCTTCATGTCAGCACACCTACAACTACCCTCGAGAAGAGCATGTCACCACCCACAGGGCGCCGAGCCCCACCTTCTATCTCCCAAACTAGCTCTCGCCCGACATATCAAATATATTTTGGCAGAAAGTTGAAATTTGTGTGTAGTCTGCAATATTTGTATAATTCTGCCACCCCTCAATGAATTGCAACCCCAAAAGATCTCGATTTATCAGGCACAGACCCATGTTTTTGTATTTGGTAAGTGGGTCCCTTGCCTATAGATCTTGCTTGGAATTATTTTTCGTGCCAATCCGCCTCTAGGTGGCGCCACCTGGGGACCAAGTTAAAATGGCATTTCCAGACAATAACTTTTGAAAACCTTAAGGATTCTTTTCAAATTTGGTGTGTGGGTACCTTGCCTCAAGATCTGGCTTGACATTGTTTTTCGTGTTGATTTGTGTATAGGTGGCGCCACCTGAAAGCTAAGTTAAAGTGTTTCCAGACGATAACTTTTGAAAACCTGGACCGATTCATTCCAAATTTTGTGTGTAGGTACCTCGCCTCAATATCTCGCTTGTTTTTCAGGCCGATCCACATATAGGTGGCGCCATCTGGGGGGCAAATTTAAAATTATGTCTCCGGACAATAACTTTTTAAAACTTGAATGGATTCTTTCCAAGTTTGGTATATGGGAACCTTACCTGAAGGTTTCGCTTGGTATTGTTTTTTTTGTCGATCTGCTCATAGATGGCGCCACCTGTAGGCCAAGTAATCATTTTCTATTTCCAATGTCAAGGGATTTTGCCTCAAAATCTCGGTTGGGATTATTTTTTATGTCTATCTGCCTATACGTGGCGCCACGTAAAATTGCATTTCCGGACAGTAACTGTTGGACATGAACGGATTCTTTCAAATTAGGTATGTGGGTACCTTCCCTCAAGGTATCTTTTGGGGCCATGTTAATGTTGTTTTTCCTAAGTTTTACGTTTTTACTCTCTTCACAAAAACTGAATGTTTCCTTTACTAAAGATGCAAAAGGGATGCCTCCTCGATCGTATTCGATCGACTGTATCTAGTTATCATATTGTGCAGCTACATGTATTATGCAACTAAGTATTTCTGTCAATTGGCATATTTTCTCTCCAACTGATATCCAAAGTGTATGAGTATCCATCTGAAGCATACTAGCATAAAGGTTATTTGCTTATATGTGTGGCCTACATGACCACCACTGTCTGCTAACCCTTGACACATGTTTCAAGGTAAAATACATGCACATGTACTGGTACTGCTCGGGGCTCAGATGTTGATGCTGTCTATGATCTACATGTAGCTCTGTCCAGAGAAACAATTTGTATTTTTTCTTCACCAACATGTTTAAAGGTAAAATACATGCATATGTATCATTATCCTCGGAATCTGCTTGATCACAGATGGGAAGAAACATACAATCAACAGGTACACAGGGGTTCATACATTTTTTGCTATCAAAAACTTTACATCACTAGGCTTGCAACGAATATCGTTAGACTTTTATTATTGTTCAGATTATTGTTAGTGTTCAAAGCCAGAATGGCTTGAAGCCTTTTGTTTTTGATCAGAATATTTGTGTTCTTCCGCCATATTTTTCGCACGCGATATGTCAAATTATTTATTATAGTCCTCCAATGCATCCAACATCCCACACTGAATTTATCATATTTTAATCTTTTACAAGCCACTGCTAAAGCATCTTCTGCATTCAACCAAATCTTAAGGCTTTTACATATGCATTTTCCATTTATTGTGTACCAATATACACTGACTAAAACCGTCTGTCTGAGGGGTTGTTGCACCTTTTAGGTGCTGCCTCATGTTATCATTTGTTTCAAACATCAAAACATAAATTAGTCTGCTATTTTTGTCTATGAAGCGGTCCTCGTGAATGAATTTTTCCAATGTTGTTTTTAACGATACATGCTGATGCTAATTGATAACTAATCTTCAAAGGTGTAATTGGACGCCAGTTTTTCGGCAAGTCTCTTTGTTAATTCGGCTTGGGTAAGCAGGTGATAATTACCCCTTGTTTTTTAACAGTAGACAGTTTACCCTTTCCAAGACCAGAATTTATGGAATGTAGAACAAAATCTCGTTTATATTTGCAGAACATTTCATAAAATTCAGCCGGGTATCCATCCAGCCAACTGCTTATTGCGTTTTTCACATATTTTAGAGCATGCGACAGCTCATCATAGTGGATATGAAATTCTCTTAGCACGCGAAGATGCCACGACCAAGCCGATATTCACTGTTCATCGAAGAGTTACGAAATTTATTTTAGGTTATATTCAATCTCAACACATGTCATATAAAGAAAGATTAGAACTTCTGAATATGTTACCCTATCTTACAGAGGTAAAGTGAACGATAATTTATTCTTAGGCAAACGTTGTTTTGGGGATTATTGAACGATATTTTATTCGTAGGCAAAAGGCTGTTTTGGGGATTATCATTCTCAAATAATAATGACTTTTTAATGAAAATGCCTTTTCTTAAGACCGAAACTTTAAGATATTCTTATCTTAATCGAATTTACTACATCTGGAAATATCTAGCATTTAATCCATTGAAGTAGTGGTGTGCCCTGCGTGACAACACTCAAAGCAATAGAGAGCTAAAATATCCCACGTTATAATCTTCCCTCCGACCACCCGATATAACACGTCTCGTTTCAATCAGACCCAACCCTTATCTGACCAGTACATGCACCGAAGCTTCTCGAACTTCTAGCTTCGGATTGGAACTAGCCCGAATGATGCAATCTCCTGGCATACAGTTTATTTCGGCATACCAGGGGTTAACAGTTCCGAGCGTATAGTTACCTCTAAAGCACCCCTCCCCGTTTTCTTTTTGGCGAAGATCTTACTTCGCCCTGCTAGAACCCTTCCCTATCCCAGGCATTCGTCATTCCGGCGCTGCCAACAATTACTACAATACGAGACTAGGAAGTGAATTCTCCATGTTATATCACACATATCAAAATCCGTAACATACAGTGTACAAAAGTACACTGCTCCCTAAAAATACCCAACTTCTCCATGTTATATCACACATATCAAAATCCGTAACATACAGTGTACAAAAGTACACTGCTCCCTACAAATACCCAACTTCTCCATGTTATATCACACATATCAAAATCCGTAACATACAGTGTACAAAAGTACACTGCTCCCTAAAAATACCCAACTTCTCCATGTTATATCACACATATCAAAACTGTAACATACAGTGTACAAAAGTACACTGCTCCCTAAAAATACCCAACTTCTCCATGTTATATCACACATATCAAAATCTGTAACATACAGTGTACAAAAGTACACTGCTCCCTAAAAATACCCAACTTCTCCATGTTATATCACACATATCAAAATCCGTAACATACAGTGTACAAAAGTACACTGCTCCCTAAAAATACCCAACTTCTCCATGTTATATCACACATATCAAAATCCGTAACATACAGTGTACAAAAGTACACTGCTCCCTAAAAATACCCAACTTCTCCATGTTATATCACACATATCAAAATCCGTAACATACAGTGTACAAAAGTACACTGCTCCCTAAAAATACCCAACTTCTCCATGTTATATCACACATATCAAAATCCGTAACATACAGTGTACAAAAGTACACTGCTCCCTAAAAATACCCAACTTCTCCATGTTATATCACACATATCAAAATCCGTAACATACAGTGTACAAAAGTACACTGCTCCCTAAAAATACCCAACTTCTCCATGTTATATCACACATATCAAAATCCGTAACATACAGTGTACAAAAGTACACTGCTCCCTAAAAATACCCAACTTCTCCATGTTATATCACACATATCAAAATCCGTAACATACAGTGTACAAAAGTACACTGCTCCCTAAAAATACCCAACTTCTCCATGTTATATCACACATATCAAAATCCGTAACATACAGTGTACAAAAGTACACTGCTCCCTAAAAATACCCAACTTCTCCATGTTATATCACACATATCAAAATCCGTAACATACAGTGTACAAAAGTACACTTGCTCCCTAAAAATACCCAACTTCTCCATGTTATATCACACATATCAAAATCCGTAACATACAGTGTACAAAAGTACACTGCTCCCTAAAAATACCCAACTTCAATAAAATGGTAACCATCCCGTTAGTCCAGCCTCGTTAACAGACTGTCTATAATTACACCCAAACCCACTAAAAATCTTATTCTAATGGTCAGTCTCGTGGGACTGATCACTTAATTCTCAAAAATATAATCCCCCGGCCAGCCTACCAGCTACATGGCCGCAATAAGTACAAGAACATCATCCAACCCACGACTGGAACCAGCCTCTAAACTACTAGCTGTCCAGACTATAAATTGGGCTCCCCATTCTCCCTCCCCTAATAATTTCAAAGCTCGCCTTTATCAGCGTCCAACGATTCCGAGCGGGAGGGCCCTCCAAGGGCGCGAGCACGAAGAACCAATCTCGCATGTGCGAGCAACACGCATGATAACCCAACGTACACACGCCGTCCTAATTGGCTAACCCACCAGAGAGAATGAGCATCGGCAGCGGATGAACATTATCATAAACGCTACACCTCCAGATATCGAGCTCACACACAAACAATCATTGAGCTCATACTTAGAAAAGGGTTGAGACCATAGAAATGATTTGAGACCATAACCAAACAATAGCGTATTTAGATATTCTCCATGTAGCGGCTATCTTGCTCCACCAAATTAACGACAAATGATAACACGCACTACAAGATGTCAGATAGACAACTCTCACCATGGATCTATGGCGAAGACATGGGATTAAGAGCGACGTCTCCCTCAACCCCAGGTCTCCGACATAGCTAAACGCACTACACGTTCTCATACTATATCTCCTCCAAGTCACTCCATGGGTTAAATTTTACCTCACACAGACTTTCGTAAACGTGCCACATAGCTTAACACACAGAAAAACCCACAAAGGACACACAGTTATTAAACCTCAACAGAAGTCACATAGAAAAGCAATTAACGCGTAAATCTACAACACAGAGTCTTCATACACACTAATTCTCTAACCACACAGCAGCTATCACAGGAGTCTAGCACCCGGTTCCTCGCATAGAATATTTAGCACACCTAATTCATCACAACACATATTCCCCCATAACAGACTACACGTAAAACGACGCAGCGCAAATCACAAATCACACACCGAAGTTCCTCACAAACTACACGTGCAACCACAGTGTTCAACACACACCGGACTTTCCCACACACTACACGTACAACACCAAAACGTAAACCACGGTGTTCACATCGGAGTTCTTCACACGCTACACGTACAACGCCGCAGCGTAAACCACAGTGTTCAACACACACCTTGGTTCTTTACACATTACACATACAACGCCGCAGCGTAAACCACGGTGTTCAACACACACCGAAGTTCCCTAACACACACGATAATTCTAGAACGACAATAGTTCCGAATACACATTACATTACACAACACATTACCAACAATTTGAGTCTAGAAATCAATTTTACAGTACTCCAAATAAACATCCTGTACAACAAAACAGAAAATCAAAACCTCAATTCCACAATGCTTCAAATAAACACCATGTACAACAAAACCAAATACATCCTCCACTGCATACACGTGATGAACATATCCCCACAAAGCTGTCACTGGCAGAACAAAATGGAACCCACATTAAACAAGTCACCACTCCATAAAAACTTCAACTGCAAAAACCTATCCTAGCACTAGATCGGCTATATGCCCGGCACTAAACTGAATCGCCTACATAAGGTCTTCAAGGCTAACCAATCTGCCCTCTTCCTACAAGGCTACCACACGTACACTTTGACTACTTCCCACCCCCTTCAATGTCTTTGCAGTGCTTCTTCTATTACCATTGACAGATCAATGGGCCCAAAATATGCCATGTCAATCAAAGTGGAATGATATATGGTATATGCAAACAAGTCAAAAGGAATAAGGAATACCCAATCACAATCCAATCAAATAAATTTAAAGACTCTCAGTGATTTTTCATTTCAGAAACTCACTGAAATAAATGAAAAACAACCCAAAGTGGAATGACATACGGTATACGCAAACAAGTAAATAAAATAGAGAATACCAATAACAATCTAATCAAATAAATTAAAAGACTCTCAGTGAGTTTCCATTTCAGAAACTAACTGAATAAATGAAAAACAGCCCACATCGGTGTTCCCTACAAAACACCAAATTTGAGACCAACAAATAAATAATAGTGTCAACAGTTCACACCCCAAAAAATGAACTAAATCTATAATCACCGCGTATCAATCTATTCCAATCATCCACCAGCCAGGCCTGGAAACAATGATTGACGAACGGCAAAGTCAAACACCTGGCATCCGGCAACCGTATAACTCAAAAACTCACTCCCCCTTGTCCGTCTGTTTCCCTTGCTGTATGCTGAAAGTTTCCCAGAACATTTTGATTTATTTTCTCTTCTGCAAATCAAAGAAAACAAAAACATTCAACACCATCTTATTAAAAAAAACATCAAAATCAATTCAAACATAATCACACAAAAATAAAACACAAAATACATTCAACCTTGACAATACCAAGAGGACAAGCCGTGCACAGGAAGACAACACTTCACAAATGACAATCTATACAACACTACACACTATGACATCACCAATCACAATCTATACAACAAGCCAGGCTACCAGCGCTCAAAATAAACAAATCTCCAATCAACACTGTCTCCCGTGCCTGGAGGAATGCACCCAAGAATACAAAGTAGACTTCAGATTGGACCAAACCAAGCTCAAATGCAAACAAGAAACGGTTCGTCCTATTTAGATGGTAAACATGTCAAAATTCAAACTCACTTGCTCATTCACAACAGAAATATATGTTAAGTGTTGGAAGGCTCTGACTGAGCTCGAATAATTTATGAAATAGCTTCAAATCTAGTTCAGCGGAAGTCAGAAACCGTTTGCGCACAACGGGTAAGTGAGTAAATGAATAGAATTTAATGTTGCGCACAACGGAAACTGAATTGTAACCAAACCACTCTATAAAAGTAATTTCCATACCCAAGGAAATCTCAACCCTTTATGTTTATTCCGATCTCAGGAAATAGTACTTGCCCATTCACAACACAAAAATATATGTTAACGGTTGGAAGGCTCTGATTGAGCTTAAATAATTTAGGATAGCTTCAAATTTAGTTTTGCCAAAGTCGAAAACCGATGGGATCCAATAACGGAAACTGAATTATAACCAACCCACTCTATAAAGCCATTTCCACGCATGAGGAAATCTCAAACCTGAATATTTATTTTGATTCAAGAAACCAGTACTCTCCCCTTTATTCCGAAAATAATTCTAAATCTGCAACCAAAGCCAACAACCACCATTTGTTGACATGCTTCTCTCAAACCTCCATCACCCCCCATAGTGTCCAACATCATGAATAACATTCAGTTCGCCATTCAAACCACTCACAAATAAAACATAGGCAGTTCAGTAAAATTTCAAACAATAGCAAAATGTCCTGAACTGATCCAAAAGAAGGGAGAAAACAAAAACAGGAAATACATGTCATTAACTCAATTCAAAAGGACTGAGGGAAGTCTAGTTACTATTATCGCACTGACAACACCATGGCATCGCCATGAATGTGGGCCCCATGACTGACAATTCCCCCAAACTATCAACTGAGCAATCAAAATCACGTACTGGACAACCAAAATATAGACAATACACCGGCATTAATCCTGAAAATCGATCCAACGAGCTGTTTCTTTAGCCTGCCATTTGACAGCCGACAAATTCGACTATCACGGACACTATGACCTAAATGAAACTATACAAATTAGAGATCAACCGTTCGAGAGATATCTTGAAACACAAAGAAAAAACGCGTTTCCCTTTTACGGGGATGGGGAAAACGTTAGCATATAAAAAGAAATCAACCGTTCTCAAATTAAATTGAGTCGCGAATAATCCGATCATTTACTATTAACCCACAATCGTATTCCCCATACACACTTCTCAAAAACGCCGGAATCAACTTTACTTCAAAATCTGCTCACACATTAACACTATCACATAGCAGAAATCTCTGACACAAAAGGCAATCCACATAGCAGAAATCACTCACACAAAAGTCAATCCACATAGCAGAAATCTCTCACACAAAAGTCAACCACAATAACAAAGCAATTAGACAAACCATCACACAGCAACACCTGGATCGACAATGAAGAAAGACCTCCTTAAAATTGAAATTTCTCCAAATACTAGCTCTAAATGATAACGCGGTGCAAATATTTGAAAATTGTATAGCCCTACCAGGCTCAAATCGCATGCAATTTATCCGGATTTTACCAACCCATTGGCCACGAACGGTCAAAATACCACTACTAATAACACAGCGCGTCTGTCACAGGACAATAATACTTTATATAGGGCGACGCCAGGTTCAATGAATGAATAGAATAATACACTATTTCCAAGAAATGTTGGGTAGTTGAACTGGCTATATACCAGAAATATATTTCATAGCACAGACCGAATTGAACACAACTAATTTCTCAACGAAGAGCGGCGAATCACACAAACCTGTGTGTTGTCGATAGTGCCGAATTTATCACCGCGTAGGCCTTACTAATAGCACAGCGCGTCTATCACAGGGCATGGCGACACCAAGTTCAACGAATGAATGGAATAGATACACGATTTCCAAGAAATGTAACTGGTGGAAAAAAAAAAAGAAATGAAGGAACAGAAACTAGTAAAACATGAGGCACCAGAGGTGCTAGAACCCCTCAGCTCTGTAATATTCTGGAAAAAATTATCAGTTATATCACGAGTGTGTGTACATGTGGCAGAGCAGTGTGATCAACAACTTATTGAGCTGCCTCACTAAATGCCATATTGTACATGTAAGCAGCGTTTTTTTTTTTTTTTTTTTTACATTTTTGCTTCTAAGCGCCCAGAACTATATTTTATAGTAGACGACTGGTTTGTTTAACACTTGACAATTCAGCTTTCCATTAAAGTCTATTATCGTAATTGTCGCCAACCAACGTTTTGAATCTCCAATTATAAAGGCACACAACAGAGCAGAAGGACGATGGATGCAAGCTACTTTATTCAGAACAGAAACCCAACTATTAAGGCAAGGTTTACTGATAATTTTATCCACACAGGCCACTAAAAATCCTCCCTCCCCACCCAGATTTATTTAAAAAAATGATGCTAAAAAAGGATTTTTTTTTTAACCAACCAGCCTAAAGCTTTGCTTATAGTTCCCCCCAACCCCCTTTCTGTTCGTCATGAAATGAAAAATGGCGCCTTTTTCGGCGCGAATATAGATACTTGCGAGATTGATTTCTCGTTTAACAGTCACGTCTATAATTCGTTAATACTTTCAATCTAGAGATACAGGCCATGGCGAGTAACTGGTTATTTCGAAAGCGTGAGATAAAGAAAATAAACTACGTCACCTCGAATTTCCGTGGTTCCGGCTGCTGCATCGGCTGCTGGTTGTCACATAAATAAATGAAGTCTGCAATAGGGATTTTATAGGGCGTATGGATACCTGAACTTGCTACTTATACTATAAAGTTTATCAAGACGTGAAAGTGATGAAAATTGCACATTAAGCAATTCCTATATTTAATATCATCACCAACGTTACGTAACTTGAAAAAAACTTGTGAAGATCAAACCTTGGACTACCTTGGACTGCATTCGCAGGCGGATCAATCCTTGAGAAAAAAATTACGGGTTGGCCATGCATGGGTTATGTCCCCTGGTATTTCGTTGGAGAGCATTGATCATTCGGAAAAAAGAAGGATAATTTGGTATTCAGGGACAAAGCGGGCAATATTCCGTTGATATTTTTAAAGCAGAATGGAGAGAAAAGACTGATGAAAAGGGAAACATATGAAACGGGCTGAAGAACTACCTTCAATTATTCTTGGAGCAGTTTTCATTTGGGTTGTATCGGGTACCTTATTCAGCAAAGACCATTCCATTACCTGAGGGTTCCCGATTGTCAGTAGAATTTGACCAAAGCATAATTCATAAATCTTGTTTTAGAAATTGTTTATAAAATGATTCCACTATCAAGACGTGAAAGTGGTGAAAATTGCACATTAAGCAATTCCTATAATTAATATCATCACCAACCTTACGTAACTTGAAAAAAACTTGTGGAGATCAAACCTTGGACTACCTTGGACTACATTCGCAGGCGGATCAATCCTGGAGAATAAAATTACGGGTTGGCCATGCATGGGTTATGTCCCCTGGTATTTCGTGGAGAGCATTGATCATTCGGAACAAAAAGGAAGGATAATTTGGTATTCAGGGACAAAGCGGGCAATATTCCGTTGATATTTTGAAAGCAAAATGTAGAGAAAAGACTGATGAAAAGGGAAACATATGAAACGGGCTGTAGAACTACCTTCAATTATTCTTGGAGCAGCTTTCAATCGGGTTGTATCGGGTACCTTATTCAGCAAAGACCATTCCATTACCCGAGGGTTCCCGATTGTCAGTAGAATTTGACCAAAGCATAATTCATAAAACTTGTTTTAAAAATTGTTTATAAAATGATTCCACTATATCAATAACCCAAAAGATACAAAAGGCACACCTACAAAATAATTCTGTACTGGATAGAAGTTTTGAGCACCTGCCTTCAGTAGTTTTCAAGATATGGAGTGTTAACGAAAATGGTACGAACAGACGGACAGACGGACGGACGGACGGCCAGACGGACCCACAACAATACCCCTATGCCCATTCGGGCTGAGGGGTAAAAACAGTGGTCAAATGTACAAAATCGAAATAAAACAACTGAATAAAACAGTTCAGAGCAACATAAAATAGGTCTCAAGATATAAAATGCAAATGGCGGCGAAGAAAGGTAACTATCTAAACAACCCGTATGACCGGAAGTGCGGCGCCATCTATCTAACAGAAAGTGTGACTGTTCATGGTCAGTACATGACTGATAGTATATAACAAAGAACCGGACTGTTC